>OY856410.1:829558551-829623551 GCA_963693085.1 Alisma plantago-aquatica
GACACATTTACAACTTTTGGAGCAATACAACTCACACTTTTAGTTGTACGTATGTGCCTCCTCTCATTTATTTTGCTCCAAATATGAAAGAAAATAGCAACAAGAAATAAACTCTTCTTATCATATTTATCACAACATTCAAATGTCTTCTTTACTTCATTCTGCAACTTCAATTGTAGGCTGGAATCTTTGCACACTTTGTCTTAGATTTCTCTGGTAAATTTGTGGCTCCCAAAAAGATGATTGTGGGATTCCTCCCCTTCATTGTACAGTTATAAAATCACAGAAATATCATTATTCTAGATGTGTATCTTGTTCAGTGTCGCTAACGCACCATGCAAAATTTTAAAAACACATATAGTCCATTTCGACACCTACTTTCCAAGCTAGATATGTTCCATCAATATATTTTTTTCAGCTCTACTTCTTGTTGCCTCCCATAGATCAATCTTTCAATTTTTGGTTCGCCAACCACCAACATCTTAGGTTTCAAAGAGAGGCTTCATTTGCAGTCATACCTCTCTCATGACATTAATGGTGTGTGAGTATCCTTCCCTCCTTTTTGTCTGAAAATCCATCCCTCGTGGATATCTCCCTCTCATCCATTTACCCCGTACAAAACATCCTTCTTGATAGATAATTATTCTCCTTAGTGTACCCCATTTGGCTATGTCTCTAGGTGTTTTTAGATTCAGTATACCTTCCTTCTCTGGGTAGAGACAACATCACATACCTCATGGGGTGTTACTCACATGCCCACAGAAAATTTGAGATTTTTATCTCCATCCTATCCAATATTGAATTAGGTATCTCCCCCTGTTGCACCCATAAGATTAAGAGGCCTTCTTTGGCCACTTTAATGAGAGTCACTCTGCTTGCCATGTAAGTCTTCTTGGAAGGCCACCTTGCAATCATGTCATCAACTTTGTTAATGCAATCAACAAAATCTTTCACCTGTAAATTTTTCCTTCAAGTTGAAACCCTAGATATTTTGTAGGAAACCTACCCATTTCCACAGTTCTTTGATAAGAAAATTTGGTCTTACTAGCATTAATACACAACTTTGTCTTCTCTCCAAAACTCCTAAGAAAGTCTTTGAGGTTCACAGCCATGCATGGTATGGCTTCAATAACCATCTTCTTCCTGCCTCATCTTCTATGTAAAATTTTCCATGACTATAGTGAATAATAGAGGGGATAGGAAATCACCTTTCCATAGCATGTTACTTTCTTTGAATGATCCCACTAAGGTACCATTCACAAGGACCAATAAGCTCGTAGTAAATGCACATTGCTCTATCCATCATATCCACTGTTTAGAGAAGCCCATTTGTTGCAGAATCTACCATAGTTTTTCCCATTTGATATTGTCATATGCCTTGGATACCTCATCTTCAAGCATGGCTTTCTACTACCCCTCATCACATTATAGTCATATATATGTATGTATGTAGTCATACTAGGTTAGAATAAATTATGTTGGAGCATAAATAGAACTTCATAGTATACCATGTTGGGCAAACTATATATAAAATCCAACCATATGATCTTATTCTTCACCTCATGAATTAGTTATAAACTAATTTTTGGCTCAGTTGGATGGTTTTACGTCATCCCTCTAATGTGTAGAAAAATCATTGTTTTAGTTAGTTTCAGGCCTTCGATTTTTGGTATGTTAAAATCAAGGGCTATACTTATCTGAATGAGTTCAATTGTTTTGGAGTTTCTATCTCACTAGCATATATCAACACTACATGTTTACTTTTTGAATTAAATATTTTTTAATGATTATAGGCATAAAAAATGATTTTATGTAGAATTTATTCTATATATATCCATATATATAGTTATATATATATATGTTTTTATATGTATACACACATATAAAAATGATATTGCATATATGTATGTATGTCTATATGCACACACATAAACACACTCATCAAGATCAACATTGACATTTGGCTTTCCAGTTGTTCATGAATCATTTGTATTATATAAAGTTTAGTTACTGTGAGTTTTTGTATATCGAAGTAGCGTTTCTTTTCCGTGTTATTTTTTGTAAGGGAGTTTTATGAAAATCATGAAAAGCTTGAGGCTATGATGTAGAGGGAGAAACCAAAAAAAGCTTACAAAAGTGTAGTGTTTCCTTATTTTGGATAGATGCAATAGATGGTTCTTCTAGAACTTTAGTTTATCCTTGATATTGACTAGGCTAATCAAGAAGGGTGTATGAGTTATTAAAGAAGAGGATTTTCAATGTTGGTTTTAGTTGTTGAAGGAGAAGATAGCATTAAATTTTCTTTTTGTTATTCTTGAGGTAGGTAAGGGATACATCATCTTAAATGATGCATCAAGAAAGGGTCTAGGTTGTTAAGAAAGACAAGAATGTGATCTCTTATACTTCTATAAATCTCAAGAATCATGATCAGAAATATCAAACACATAATCTAGAGTTAGAAGTGCATCATCTTAACAAATAAGAAAATATTGATTTATATATTTATAGATATGGATCTAACTATGAGGTAAAGTCGATGGTTGGAGTTGATCAAAAACTATGAATATACCATTATCACCCTAGCAAAGTGAACATTTTCACAAATTCTCTAAGAATTTATTCATTATTTTCTTTCTAATAATATATTGTAAACATGTATTCCATGGAATCTATATAAGAAAAGTGTTCATGTCACACTTGAAAATGAATCTATAGATGGAGATTTTCTTGCTACATCTTTATTTGTAGAGTTGTTGACTAGATGACTTTAGTACAGAGTACCCAACATGCATAGAGGATTCACATATTGAGACAAAATAAGCATGCATAGTTTACATAGAAATAGGAGGTTTCTATGACTCAGATGATTGAATACTTCTTTTACATGGAAGGATGCATACTATCGAGGAAGAGTTCTAACATAATATTATTTTGGAGTAGGCATGTTCGTTTAAATAGACTATGAATCATAGAAGTAAAAGATCTACAAAATATTGAATGACTTGTAATGATGCACATGGATGAAGAGGAACACAGCTAATTTTGTTGCCAAGTGTGTAGTTTGTAGGACATAAAGGTAGAGATTCAAAATATAGCATGGTTTTTTCCATTGTTTCCTATCCCTAAGTTAAAATGAGATCATATTATGATGGATTTTGTAGTTGATCAAGTCAAAACAACCAACATACATGATTCAAGTTAGGTAGTTGTTGACCATAAGAAAAAGTTTGATCACTTCATGTCATTCAAAATCACACAATTAGTGAAAAATTTACAAATATATACATAGATGATATATTTTTTCTTATATTGTATTAAACAAAAGACTATAATTCACACCTATGTTATGGATCCATTTGCACAAATAGATGAGTACACATAAGAAGTTGAGTATGATGTTTCACTCGTACATAGATTGTTAGTCAGAGAGGGCTATCCATGATCTGGTAGATCTTTTAAGGTTCTATTTTCTTTAATTTGATGATTTTTGATATCCACATTAGTTTTATACAGTTCACCTACAACAACATCTATGAGAGGAGCATAGACATGGTACCATATGAAGCACTTTGTGTTTCATATCATGAATACATTTGTAATAACTTAATGAATACTAGAGTCTGGGTCAATATTTAGTACAACAAGTGGCTTTGAAGATACATATTATAACATGAATTTTGGTAAAACTCATGATAGACAATAGAATATGTTGATAATAGAAAGAAACCACTTGAATTCCACATTATAGACCATGTTTACCAGAAGGACTCACCTTGGAAAAGTTTATTGAGATTTGAGAAAAATTGTAACATTTATCCATGTTAGATGAGGTTATATCCTATCATAGAATGAGAGAAGTTGGCAAGGTAGCCTACATAATGTAGTTACCAATAGATAAGAGAATTTTACATGGTGTTTTCTATGTATCTATGCTGAGGAGATCCCATCCATGAACTAAATAAAAATATATTTCATTGGAGGTTCAACATGTTGATGGTGTTTCATATCAAGTAGTTCCAGTGTCGATCCTAGATACACGTGCTTATAATTTGAGCCAGAAGAGTGTAGTTTTGAATAAAGTAACATGACATCACTACGGTGTTGAGGCCACTAGAGTGCTAAGGGGAATATGTGATGAATGTGTCCATATTTGTTGTAGTATTTTGAGTGCAAAATCATGTTAGGAGTGACTTATCTGGATTTAATATGGATTTATTTGAACTATCTAAATATGAAATCCAGGCCTTGTGATAAGACACACATACTTTTAAAATTGCATTTGGTGATATTTTTTTGTTAAACATTTTGTAGTTGGACATCAAAAATTACCTTGGTATGCTTGCATTGTTATGGCATTGGTCTATGCATGTTTACTAATATGTGGGCTCTTAGTGAACTCTAGGTAGGTCTCAGTAGGCTAAGTGCCAGAGTGATGCACCTGCATTAGGCCATGTGGGTTACACAATGTGTGTCTACTGATGCACTGATTCATCACACACAAAAATTCCCTAGAATTAATGTCCCTAGGTTTTACCTACACCAAGTATACGAAGATCCCACCCTCAAGAAGATGACTCTCATTGTAGTATAATATTAGGATTGAACCCAAAGGAAAACATATTCAGGAACTGATCTGATCAAATTATCACACAAGAACTACCACTTAACACAAAAGTTGGATTGATTTTTTAAACTAAATTGCAAATAGAAAAATCCTAGATGAAGGTTTTAATTATCAAATCATGGAAACACTAGCACGGATGGGCTTTTCCACCGGTACCTATCATTTTCTATCTCACTACATAATAATTAACATGTAGATGCATATGTTCAGGCTTGATAAATCCCCCTTTTAGTGTTAGAATTAGAATTATATTAATATTAATCTAAGGTTATGGTTGTTTTACCTAGTGATAATTTACCTATCGCACCAGATAACACCTATCCGAAGTTCTAATCAAGGATTTTACATGAAATAAATGATATCCTAGATCTTAGGTTTAGAGTTCTCAACATTCAAGATCTGGTAAACATGCAAAATAGTAATCCAAACTGGATTCAAGCATAAACCATTTGATTTAAAATATATAGCGGTTCATATAGGAGTAGATGTAGTAAAATAAGAAAATGGTAGCAGGTCTACTCGTTATACCCTAGCGAGGGGATTAGTCACTCATGGAAATAATAATAAGAACAATAGTAGAAAAGATAGAGAAATTCATCATCATAGTGGAAGATGGAATTACAGTTGTAATGTTAAAAACATTTATTCAAACATGGAGACAAAGTCAAAGAGTGATCATCAAGAACACCTTTTGACATTTGTCATATGTGAATTAAATGTTGTATATCTCCTTCTTTGTAGTTTGGGATTGTCACTTTGAGAGTGGAGGAGGTGGATGGTGATGACCGATGGAAGGTGTTTCTGATCTATGTCTCTTTTAGGATCAAGAACTTGGATCCTTGGCAGAGAAATTTTTTTTCAGTTGATGGGTCTTCAACTGATGCATATAATAAATGGAAGTTTAGGAATGATTTTGGCATTTTTTGGCTACAAGAATAGATCCTCTAAATGGTGGCAAGGGGCTTGTATATATAGGTGGCTAGTATGGTTTACAACAATTCCAACTATCTTCTATTAAGTCCTTAGTCACCAAGGATGTAAAGATGCGGTTGTGCAAGGAATATTAGAGGTTTCACAAATTCACAACATCCACTAGTGGACGGAACATGTAGAGATGCCATCAGATGATGTGTGCAAGCTTGTCATCTATAGATAAGATGAAGGTTCTTCATTTGTTTTCAACATCCAGTTGTCATTAATAGATGGGACGCTAAATTCTCATCAATAGGTATCTTTTAGGACTTACATTGCTTGGCATCATCAAAGTTTTCATTAGTTTCAATTGTATTGGACCTTCATCAGTAGGAAATGGTCAGTATTTCTGTTGGTAGGCGATGAACTTTCATCAGAAGGCATTGCGGTAGGAGATCCAGAATTCCCGTTGCTTGGTGTGTGGGAGGTTCTGCTGGTGGTTAACTAATGGAAAGGTAGAGTTAAGAGAACCAATGAGACTTCAAAAGGATGCAACCCACCTGGGGGTGCTATTGGCGTGTGGTCAAGGGCCTATCCTAACGAAGCTCAAACTGAGGAATTCATCAATTGAGGAAGCAAAGGATCAATGAAATTCCAATTCTATTAACAAAAAATTCTTGTTCCCTCTCCTCAGTTAGTGGGACCATAATGGAAATCAAAGAATTGGAACAAAACCTTACAAATTAACATAAGACTAAGGAAAAGTAATTAAAAGCTAATTCTAAAGTAAAATTAGGAATAAAATATAAAATTAAGCTAAAATACAACAAAAACAAGAAAGAATATGAACTCGTCACCTGGGTCATGGGAAAATTGTGGCCTTCAGGCTAGGAAGGTGGACCGACTACCTCATTCTATTAGTTGTCCAATTTGTCTTTGTGGAACCGATGCATTCCACTAGTGGCTAAAGTGTACGCCTTGATCAAGTTTAGAATCCCAATGAGTTCCTTGGTGGTCGATACACTTTTAGGAGGTCAATACAGGTTCTTAGGGCATTGTTTTGAGTCCCCTAGTTGATTTAGGAGCCTGAAGTGACATTTTCATGGGATGAAATGCAAATTTTTCTCCACCATTCTTTAAGTACATGATAACTTTGACCCTAGGGCTAATTTAAAATAATTTATAGGTTAAGGATGATGCTAGAGCTATAGTAGGAGATGAAGCTCATGCATTTTGGTGTTGGTGATATAACTTATTTTTGTAGAATATGCCAAAAATCATATTCCCAACCGTGTTTATTAGGAATTTATGTATGTTTCTACCTTTTATATCATATTTTCTTATTGTTTCAAATCTCTTTCATCCTTTCAGTTATTTTTTTTGTCTACATATAGTAGGATAGTTAATGTTTTTTTTCTAAAACCACCTTTGTTCACCCTTTTAGACCTAGTTCGAGCTACAACTAGAAACAAAAGACTTTTTATGCACTATTTGGTGAAGCTCAGAGCTTGGGATTCTACTTGCTGACTGGAGATCATGTTTTTCATCCACAGTGAGTAATTTTGCCTCAATATTCTGTCAAATGTAAATCCTACATGGAAATACTAGTTCTCACTAAATACATTTTAAATGATATAAAGTTGATATTTTCTTAAGGATCTTTGACCATTGGGATCTTCATGATTATTACCCTTCATAATTTTCTTTTTGTTGTAAAATAAACAAATGATTCTTGTTACATCCATGTTGCTAAAATAGAAAAAATTTGTAGCAATCCAAAAGTTTCTAATTTGGAATTTTTACTACTTTTTCCACATTGTGATTAAATTTGAATGAAATTTATATGGTGATTAAATTAATTAAATATTTATTCTAGATCTTACAATGATTAGGTCTTTTTAAGGATGAAATTTTGAAAGTTATGACTATATATGTGCGTGATGAGTTTGAATTTGTATTGTATTGTTAACAATGCCTTACTTTTGCACACCTTAGTATCATGTTTTGAGTTATACTCTCTCTTTCTATGAAAGACAAGTGATTAGATTAACTAATTATTGAATCCATATTTCATGCAGTATTTTGTGACTATATAACTATCCTATTGTTTGGAAGTCAAGATAGTCAAATGAGCATCAAGGTAGAAATTATATAATTCGAGGAAGTCACCTAGAGTCACATTTTGCAAAATACATGTAGGTTAATAAGAATCGATGCGGGGTATGGTCCCCTCAGTGTCTTGATATCATTCATTTATATAAGTGAGATCACAGCTGGATCTCTTTGTTGTAAATGATTGTCTTGTTGTGATTAAGAAATTTTTCATTTGTTAATATATGGGAAGTATTTCCTATGTGATTAAGATGTGTCCCATGACTTGAGTACCAAGAATGGGATGGTTATTGATAAATAGATCTCAAACCAATGAACCCCAGCTTTTTAGCACTAAATTTAGGGATGACCAAGTCTTAAGAAATTGGATAAACCTAAGATCTTCTGTAGTGGGTTTGGAGATATTGTAGTCAATGGCCAGAAGGTTGGGTGGTATATCCCAACTACCCATGTCTTAATAAAGAAGTTAAGCTCATACTATGTGGGTTTACCTATATAACACGTTACCACATTCATTTTGTAATCTCTTTACTACTCATATGTGTCCAATACATGTTTCTTGCCTTTAATTTATATTGCCTCTACACCATGGAGATGTTCTATAGAAGTATATGCTTATCATATGATTGTTTTCTTCAACATTTATGTATTAGACTTGAATAATTAGAATAATCTATGGACACTTTATCTTTGATTGGACTTTGGTCTCATTCTCATGGTTCTCCACCTTTTATAGGTTCTCAATACCTATCATGGGGGTTTAGCAAAGAGGAGCAACCTTCTCAAGTAAAGTAGTGAGAATAAGGTGGGAGTTGGAATTTTTGGTGTTTCCTAGTGTCGTCCTTATGTACTCATATTAGGACAAGGTGATTTTATACTATTTTATCTTTGACTCAGGTTTTGGCTATACTATTTGCACATGTTGTTATGTTGTATATATGAACATGTAGATATTTTTCATAAACATGTGGTAACTTCGATCACATATGTTAAATGGTGTACAATTACCTTAATACCAATGAATACAATGGGTTATTGTCATGATACATCATACATGTGAATGGTTTTGGAAATTTTGTTCAAAAATTTCCTTTCCTTCATAATTTATGATGTTAGATAAGATTTGTTTGATGTTTTATTATTGGATCGTGCAACTTTGTGGTCAACCCATGGTTGGGGTACCATAGTTTTATACTTATCCTCCCCTCTCCTTCTTGCACACATGGGGACCACCTCCTCAATCCCACTATTTCTTCTTAGTATAGGGAAGCCTATGGCATCTTTTTACTATGTGTTGGAATGACACATATGTGTGGTAGATAATGTCATCATTCTTGTGCCTATTTTTCATTGTGGAAGGGTTGTATACACCTATAACCCTATTAATTCTTTCACCCACATCACATGCCAAACATGTGGAAAGGTGTTGCAAAGTGAGAAGCGGACTATTAGAAAAGTTGTGTTTTTATAATAATTATGTAAAGTAGAAACAACACATTGCTTCATTGAAACCATGTGGTCAATTGCCACAAACATGACATATGACACTTCAGGAGTGTTCCACTTGTTAGTCGTGCATGCACTAAGTCAAACTCAAACCCCTACACCAATCAAAGCCCAACAAAAGAAATGATAGTAAATCAAGATACAAGATGAGTAAAGAATAGCTAAAGAGAGAGTAAAGAGACAAGGCACATGCCCTTGAAAGAATTAAAAAAGGGTGTCATACGACCAACAGAATGTGATTCATAATGAAAGGTTACATTATCTCACACATATTCCATATGAAAACGTTGCAACATAATGTGCCAAATGAGTGACTAAGTAACAAAGAACTAGGGCCACTCTAGGTTGGCGAATCAAGTAAATAGTACAGTACTGAGGGAATGTCGTGTTCCTTTACATATAAAACGGCTAATGAAAAGTTTGCATGCGCACACATATGCAAACTTATTTAGATATTTGACAAACTGAAGTTACACATGCGCATTTATCACCACGCGGTTTACCATCCACCACCACCGCGTCCACCACCACCCCACCCTCCACGGTTTCCACCACCGCCCACCCACGTCCATGGTGTCCGCCGCCTCCCCACCCCCCTCGATTTCCCCCTCCCCAGCTACCGCCTCCCCACTGATTCGCAGAAACATCACCTGGATAATGGCACGTAATCATATAAGATGGTCTATGACATGCATGTACCATAGAAATTCGAAGCTACGTTTATACTTGAAACAGCAGAATTAAGCATCACATACTGGTAACTTCAGTAGTTTCTTCTATTAGCTCACGTGCAGCCATGACAGAAGAGGATGCTATGAGAAGCCATGCAACTGCAAGGGCCGCATATACGAGCAATGGTTTCCTAGACATGGCTTTAAGGTGATCACAATAACAAACTTAAACTCCAAAGGAATAGAGCTAGCTAGTTATCCTCGAAGGGGAAGATGTATAGTGTGTCTGAATGAAATATGTCATAGCAACTATAAGTATTTATAGCTGAAGAATGCCAACAATTTTCTTTACTGATGTCATGGGCATTTGTTTCTCAGTAATTTCCTTCTTTTGTTGAGTTTTCCATGCTGACATAGTTGCGATTGAAGCCCGGCCCCCAGCAAGGATGCGTGACTATATAATACTACTTATCGGAAGTTTTCTTCAAGCCAAGTATCCGGCCCCCTATCTGTTAAATTTTATTTGTTTATCTAAGCTGGTAATTAAGTAATTTTTTGTTTGGTGTATATCAGTCTGTTTGTTAATTTATTACTCTGAAGCATATATAAATTTGTTCTTTGCACAGAATTACCAAAGGTAACAGGCAGTTCAACGGGGGCTTATCCATTGTATCATGTATTTCCTTTTCCTTGATATATTCTCTGCTGACGACGATCCACTTTTCTTGACTTCTGACTTGTCTTCTTGACGTAGCCAAACTAAAGCCGCCTCTAAGCCGCCATACACAGATTGGTTTAAAATATCAGTTTATTTTTGTTTAAGATTAATGTGATTCACATGAATTCGTCATAGTTGTTTTGACATGTTAATCTAGGTTTGTAGCTCGTTCATCAAGGTATGCGTAACATTAGTTTACTAGCTTGGAGCACTTGTCATCCTTTAAGCCGAAGAGCAAACTAAAACATATATTTTATGCAACTTTGAACCGTATCATCTTTTTAGATTGGACCAAATCAGACCAATTGGACTAGCGGTTAAATTGCTTACTTAAGATGTCTTAAGAATATAATCATTTTAGATATAAACAACATAATACGACTATTCAATAAGATGAATTAACAACTAACAGCATGAGCATGACATTGCTAAAGCAAATACTATATCCTTACTAGTTATTTTGAAACAAATCAAGTGTAGCTCAGAAGATACTGGACAAAATTATACAATAATAATGACTTACCAATATATTAGGTTTGCTAGAATAACTGGTGGCTGTGTACACTACGGCATGGAAATAATTTTTTGGACAAATAGATAAAAAATGTAGATGGTCGACGGAACATATCCCTTTTAAAAATGTTGCCAAATGTAAGCGAATGAACTAACTAGAGCAATGCTCTGTTCACCTAATTAAAGTAGTGATTATTGCCATATAAGCTTACACACTTGTATAAGTTCCTGTCCATAATAAGGTGCCATCTTGAATGGGTTTGGACATCAAACTAAGTACATGTGAGGACTCTAGGCATACAAGTACATATAAACAATGATATTTGATCCTTGTTGTGGCCAAGTGGAATGAGTAAACCCCTAATTCTTGGACGCTGATTACATATTGTATTTTACTTGAATGCTATCAGCATGCCAAGTCCACATATATGTCCTTTTTCGATGTATCGGAAAGCCTTCATGGGGCAATTACTTGTTACTGTACTGATGTGTCCGGCAGAATGAGAGAATGAAATGCCCAACAATCAGATACGTGAGTGTTTGTCTAAACTCCCACGTGTTTGCCATAACATAAAAAGCGTGTCTACCATATCTATGGGTCGTAGCCCTTTCAATAACATTAGTGCACGTGTATTAAAGTCACAACGAGAGATATTGAACAACGTTTTCCATTATCTTACTCAACAAGCTTTTCTCAGAACCACACTTTACACGATGCTACATTTTAGACGTGCTTTCCGTATGCACTTCAATGATATTCTATTGCTGAAATAAGGGTACTTTCCCCGAATAGGGTTTAGACACGTCTCTAGTCTTTTTGCCATTCTACATATATGAAACCGCATAGTTTTTTATATGAAACAAATTGTCTCATTGTGCTACTTTGAATTAACGCGTCTATTCACAAACATTGTCTGGTAAAAATGTAGTACGCCAGACATTGCTATTGGTTAAAGATCAATTAGGGGTAACATTCATTGTCTATTCACAAACGCTGAGATGAATTTAACGTAAGTTATATACTACATATTGGATTGGACTAACAAATCTTAAATAGCACAACTATCTTTCATATTAGTGATCAAACGTTTAGAAAATGTTATTGCGTCTATCACATAAATTTAATTTATGTGGATGTTACAAGGTTCCCATATCACGTTACATACTTCGTTCCAATAATAGTTGGAGCAAAAATATATTAGTAAAAATTGAAATAATATTGGCTCATTTACACCCATTTTTATTAAAAACTTTAGTGAAGAATATCACACTCATATTATTCCCATCATTGATAACTATTACCAAGAATGTTTAGGGATTCATGAATTTGTATTATTCTTCCATAACACTACAATGAGAAGTGTTTGCCCACCCCACCACATTAAAAATAAAATGTTATAGATCACAAATAATGATGATATCTATTATACATATATATGAATAGTCTTATTTGAAATATTCATCCCAAAAGGGAAAACTTCAATTCACAATGGTAATTTGAAACTAAATTGTCCACCATAATTAAATGACATCAATTCAGATAAGTATCAAGTGATATCTATCTGAAGTGAATGTAACATAATTGAATTTGAGGCCTTAAAAGAAATGGTATTTCAAGGGAATGATATAAATGCGCATATCAACTAGACGTGCCTAATTTTTCAAGTATCTCGTCAATAGTTACTCTAAATTTAAGAGTGCTTAATTGGAGTAATACTAGGATGCATGACATATCGTTAAATATCCATTGTCTATGTGTGAGTAAGGATAAATCAAGAATCTAAGACCAATATTGGTCTATGGATCTAGTCATCATTTAAGGCTCCACTACAACCTCGGGCTTTGGGATCAAGCATTAATAATGGTATCTGAGATATGTGTATGTAACAAACCTCCTTCCCGGTAACCCCCAATCAAGGGAGACCAAGAGGTCATAGGCGTTATCCCAATATTTTAGGATCAATGGTATGACATTTAATCAAAATAATTACCAAATTCTACTAATACTAAACTAGAAAGATGGAATAAAATAAAACTTTTACATGCCTTGTAAAATTTAGGATCTATGACTTCTATCCGTAGATGAAATCTATCTATCTAATCCTCTATTGGATTACTTAATGTTACCTTCACAGATTCCATTTTACTGTTTGTCCTTTTTAGATAACACCTAAAATGCCGACAAACAAAACATCGGTCAGTATATTGCTATACTGGTATGTGGGGACAAAAAAAATATCACAAATAGTTTCTAACAACCTAATTATAGCAAGTAATTGATTAACAATCCAAATTATGCTTTCAACATGACTTCTCAACTGCTTTTTCCCTAAACCCTGGATTACCCTCTCTTAGGGTTTTGTCCTTGCAAGGGACATAAGGCCACCTTCTCCATCCTGAGCTTGGTGCCTGGGGTCACCTCTCGAGGTGCCCAATGGTCTTCCCTCTGGGGCTTGACCAACTCAGACCTTCCCTCTGGGGCTTGGTCTTGCATCATACATCAGGGTGGCATGTAGGTTAGAGGAGAACATTCATATTTAATTGTGATACACATAGGGACTTTATAGGATTGCAGAACTAAACATTCAATAGTTTAGGTTGCAATCAATCGAGAAACATTCGAGAAACGCTGTGAAACTAAAGATGATTATTCATAAAGTAACCACATACATGTTCAGTCGAATCAACAAGTTAATAGTAATCCAAGCAAGAAAGTATCCAGGAAAGCACTTCAATCCACACACACAAGCAAGAATCCTAAAAAGTACATGTAATCTATTTACTATTCGCTTTATCAGGTTCTATTCATTTGAACTGGCTTCCTATTCCTACTTCCTTTTAGGGTTTCATTAGGGTTCATCTTCATTATTGACACTATAAACCCTAAAATAGCAAAACTAACCACAAACCCTAACTAGCTTGTTAAATCCTTCCTAACAGGCTTAGGATCAACTCATAATTACATTATTCTAAAGAATTTCGAATTATTCATGTTAATCACCCTTGTTACCGTATATTAGGGTTTCTATATGCATTATCATATATTCATGAGTAAAACCTTAAAACAAGCAAATCATTATCTAATATCAGATTCAAACCTTACTTTTCCTCTCAACAGATTACTAATACTCGAATTAACCCATTATAGACATTAAATCTAATTTCCAAACATAATTAGGGTTTTTAATCAAAATTTAATGCATCATATGATCAATTTTAGGTACTTTTGGAATTAGAAACATAATCAGGCTTTAAAAGTATTTTTATTAGATTCCTCACATTCTCTTGATCAATTTTTATATTTTATTTGTCTTAATCGGAGTTACCAATCTTTTACTATGATTTTTGTAAAATGCTTACATCTTGGCCAATGGGACGCTGCTACATCAGCCTGGCGGCTTGCTCTATTCTTTTCCCACTTAGATCCGGTCCAGCCAATAGGCACCGACCCTCCTAGCTCGAAGCGCAGCCCTTATAAGGGCTAAAAAGATGCTTCTACCCTTCCCAGCCCCAAAGCCTAAGATGTGTGCTTGAGGGCATTTATGGGATTTCTTCTTTTCTCATCTTCTACCTCCCGAATCCACAAACAGAAGCACCGCGGCTCCAGGCCGTGGTCAACTCCTGGGTTGACCCAGAGCTAAAGGGCGTTGGAGGATAGGGCAAAGGTGCCACCACCTTTGCTGTGTCGGGGTGAACTCACCGGTGGGCTACTTCATCTGTCTGACGGGGTGGAATAAGGATACTCGTGGAGCCACCATTGTTGGTAGGGAAGGAGCAAAACTAGGAAATTCCTGCTCTATTCAAAGAACTAGCACAATGGGATACTACTACGGACCCTGCGGCATCTTGTGGTTGAGTTTGTGCCCTCACAGCAAGACCTCGAACCCCCCTTTTATAGCCTAGACATCCAGCCTGGCCCTTCAGATTGGGGAAACACGGTATCATGTTTGAATCCCATCCAAACTCGGGATCTATCAACTTGGGAAGAGTTCTAAACACAATGTGAGAGGTCTCATTGGCGTTTGGTCATCTATTAGCAAGGAAATGAGTCCCGAAATCCCATGAGTCCGTTCCTCCTTTCCTAATTTTTGGCAAAGTGCAGCCACTATTGGATCCAGTTCCAACGGCAGTCGGGCCTCATAAAAGAACATGAATCAAAATCAAATTGTGATATTTAATTTATCCTTCTTACTTTAGAAAAACGTACAAAATTCATATCTCCCAATCCGTTTGTCTTTTTAGTCCCAAATTTTAGGAGAAAGTCCATGAGGACTTAATACACGTGTGTACCAAGTTTGGGACTCAAACTCGAAAGTATAAGGGACTTTTCTTTATATGCAAGTTATTACTTATTAAGGCATATTATATGCATATTTTCTCTCTCCTATCCTTTATTCTCTTTATTTGGATTCCTTGTATCCCAAGAAACCATGTGGAGTTAGAATCTCATTCATAATTATTCCATTATCCATATTTCCACATATTTCTTATATTTTCATCATTATGTCAACTTTCCTTCTTAATAATGCTTTATTTTATTTTATCTCTTTCTTCTCCTATTATCTTTGCAACTTGGACTCCTTGAAACCCAAGAAATCCTAAAGATATGAAATCCTTCCTTGAAGGATAATTCTTAGCCTTCTAGATGCTTCCACATATTTCTTTTCTCATTTTCTTAGTTATTCCTTTACCAATTGATTCCTTTCCCTTTTTATTTCCTTTTTCTAGTTATTGGGCCCAATAGTCAACAAGGCCCACAAAATCAAACATACAAGGCTATTTATCAAAGGAATCTATTTAAGTCACATAAATCACACAATTACACAATCAACATTTATTGGGGAAATTGCATTTCCAACCAAAAGAACCCAAAAAAATTGGGGTTGTAACAGTGTAGGTCTGGGTTCTAGATGGGTATGTATCATCACAGTCTTGATTTGTACCATTCAAGACTACAAAAAGGGATATTTGTTGAGGTGAGATGGAGCCACCCTAATACTAGTATTTTCAAAACAAAGATTAGTGTACACTGGCTATTTTGGGTCTGTGCCGAAATAGGGTAGATATCATGAGGATATATATTTTTTAGCCTTGACAAGGAGTCATGAGTCTAGGTGGATGAGATTCTCAAATAAAATGATCTTGAAAACAAATGATTTGATTACCTATATATTCAAGATTCACCTATCTTTCAGGTATTCAACCAACATGCACATTAGATTTAAGCATGCTTGGACAAAGTAGTAATTGGGTTTATACCAAACCATATGTTTTTTTATGTGTGTGGGTGAGAACAAAGCACATATCCAAGGTCAGTGTTGGCATGTGGGTCTATCCATCATTCCTAAAACTCTACTAGTGCATTGGACTTTAGGACCAAATGTTTTGGCATGTGACTAAAAGGAAAACAACAATGGCCTCCCAAAGCATCAATTGGCCATCTATTGATCTTCTAATAATTTCATAATAACAAGATTCTAGCAATTATATATTCTATCATCATCCTTAGAATCCTTCTATTCAAAGTTAGAAGATTGCAATTTTAGGCATGGGATATATCTATGTAATGGTAGTCAACATCAAGGGAGAGGTAACTCGGTAGAAAAGCACAAGATCCCTAGAGTCGGATTGGGGTTTGAATCCCCATTTATGCGACTTTAGTGATCCTTGGTCCCATCATGTAGCTTGGTCTCTGTGTGTGTTTACCTTGTGAATCTCGATGTGCAGGTAGTTGGGAGTATCTGGGGATTTAAATTGTTCTGAGGGGGTCATAATCTTATCTCATCTTCCAGGGTGGTCCTCCACATCATAAAACAAATGACAGTCAACAAAATTTTTGGTTAGTTGTATTTCATCGATTGTTCTTTAAGAATTTCACTAGAAATGTGTAACTAAATAAAATGACTTTCTGAATCAATGAGTGTACTCCAAAGGTCATTAGGAAGTATTGCCATAAGCGAAGACTTAAAAAGTTAGAAAGTCATTCCTTATGAATATTTAGGATCAGTAAACATCCTCTATAAGAGCCTTGATTAATGTGATGAACATGGCCTCTATTTTGAGAAGGATTCTCATTGTTGTGGGATTTTCCTAAGTGTTCAAGCTTAAAAGGTGTCCCATTAGTAAGACATAAGTAGGGTACACTTGAAATTTTCCTTTTAGGATTCCCTAGATACTTTCTTGGGTTTAATTTAACAAAATCAAGGATGGGAATGGGCATAGGGTTTATACAACTGGGTGAAACTGCTCTAAGTAAATTGATGTATTTAACAATCTAAGGTCTATATACAATCCATGAGAATATGGCTATATTTTGCTAAGTACTCCATATCCATAGTCTTGTTTCTCATATTTTCCTCATTGACCTCAATTTCCTACCTACCCCTTTTACTCTTCACCTTGTAATTGACTTTGGTTCCTGAGGTGTTGGCACACTCCTTCTAACACCACTTCAATTACATACATGTCAATGGAAGCAAACCCTATTTTTTCCATAACATGGGTCACTTCGTTATAGGAATGCCACAAAACATGATGTACATAAAAATAAGATAAATGAAACACCATGCATTTTTTCTGAACTATAGATTTGTAGAATGTTCACTAGACATGAAATCTACAACTATCATCTTCATCAAGGCTAATATTAAATATTTAAACATGGAATAAATAAACATAAATGGGAACATTCTTAATATTAGGATCATCTAAGGTAGAAGGCACCCACCAGGCTGACCTTGAAGTTCTTCTTATCCTTGGCTTATTCTTCTTTTATCCTCACTTGCTCCAATACTTAGGTACATCACGTCTCCAACAACACAAATTTAAAACGTCATGTTAGTAAATGATATGAGTATTTTATAGCATAAGAAAACCAATTATACTTGACATTTAGGGAAAACTTAACTTGAAAATGAACATAACAATTCTTAATATATTTTTTTGACATAAAGCATTGAATAAGTAAAATATGCATATCTCTATTATTGCCCACTTAAGAGAACACAATCATAGGAAATCTGATAACTTTCTAGGAAAGCCCATAATTAGTTAAGAAAGCCCATAATGGCAACTTGAGGTCCATGATTGCAACAACATATAAAACATAATCATTTCTTTTATAAGTATTCTTAATCTAAATATCAACATAATCTTGAACTTAAACCAGTAACATGATGTGATTGCTCCCTCTTTTCACAAATTGGGATTTCTTCCTTTTCATTTGTCCACAATAAAAGGTCAGAAGCATACTTTACTAAACATGATACTTTTAACTCTAAGATATAAGAAACACCAATCAAGGATAATGTAATACATCACATAACTATTAAACACAATCATAATCATATAATCATATACTAATAATATAATCAACACACATAAATCAAAGTAGTTGTGCGCAACAACATGGCCCATTTACTTGGAGCAAAGCAGATCCTAACTTGGTTTCTCTACTCTAGAGTCAATCCTATGTTTCTAAAATTAACATTCTTTATATTAATTATCACCTTAACTAACATACTAAAATATGATATTAGGTCGTTAATGTAATGATCCATTTTTACATTAACCATCTAATTAGGGTTTACTTGGATGATTGTATGCTTAACTAGATTGATCGCAATTTAATTCTTTATTAATTATGGTAGTCTAATTTTTTATTCTTTAAACATAACGATAAATTCTAACTATGATTTTATTTGAAATAATTAGTGTTTGAGAATTGTAAACTCTAGTCGCCAAAAATTAGGGTTTTGGTAGAAAATGACTACAAAATTTAATAAATATAGTGGTACAATAAATGAATTCTACTATTTTATATATAACTCTAATTTAGTTTACATTTGGATATAGTCTGAGAAACTCAAATTTTAGTTTTCTTATAATATACCAGAATTTTTGAAGAATTCTATGACCTATTTTTCGGTCGAGTTTCCCTAGTACAAACTCAACAAACAATGCATTCAGGATCAAATATAGCAGTTTGGTATTTGACTTTTATCTTTATACTAGAATATCAAATTGATATGAAATTTTAACTATTATTGGGAAACTCCATCATTGACATCTAATTAAATTTTCATATTTTTTTTTATGATGCTTTAATTCTACTGGGCGTGGTGTTGGCCGAGTTTCTTATTGGTAACAACTCGAACGACCATGCTACAAACTACATTAGAGAAGTGTAATATTTGATTTTTTATTTACTTATTGGTAACTCTGATTCATTTGAAGTTTTTAATGAAAATTTTAAATATGGTTTTAGACAACATGATAGTTTTTCATAATTTTTGGAGGATCTTTGGCCTATTTAGTAATTAATCTTCAATAACATTTACATGACGGAAAATTCTGTTGAAATAAAAGAAAGTGTAAAGTTGGATCAATCTTTGATTGACCCAAGCACTTTAGTTTATCTATATGAGAAACGTAGCACCCAAGTATCTCTCAAATTCCATGATTCATTCTAGAGAAACAAAATACTAGAGAGATAGGGAGAGTTACAATTTGAGAGGAGAAAGTAGTGGAATTGATAATCTAGGGTTTCACCATCTGAGAAATGTTTAAATCAAGTAAGTTTAGTGTCTTTTCATAGTCTTTCATGGTTAATATTCTCACAAATGTCAAGATCTAATCCCTCCTCTAATTTTATTTGAATGATATCAAAACACCCCCTTTTCTCACTCTTTCTCTCCTATTCTCCATTTCTAGGGTTTTCGATTTGAGAGGAGAAGTAATTGATTCAATAGCTAGAACCTTGGTGGATTTCTTGAAATACATAGTTTGGCCTACGTTTTTAAGGTCCTCATCACCTGAGGTGAGTGTTTCTCTAGCTATTAATCTATGTGATTATGTTGAAACCCTAGTTATATTAGGCCAAAATAATCAAGATCATTTCCAGTACTTGTATGCGATTGTATTACCAACTGAGATGATTTTGGGGAAATAAATACTACTGATTGAGATCATTCTTTATTGATTGGTATTTGTCTAGTTCCTGGCATGTTGATTTAAATTCTGTGAATAATCTCATTTATAAAGAATTATTTTGGTTCATACGAATGTTTCCTAGAACCAACTCTTGAATGATATGCATGGAAAATGAGTTGACATATATATAATCATATTGAATTGTATTACAATGAATTATACAAGTGTATTATTAATCTTACTGAAACTGAATATGATACATACATAAGGATCAATATGATGTGGTGATTTTTCCTAAAAGGTTCTGTTGAGGTATTGCATGAAATGAGCTAATGAATCAATGTATACTTATGATTGATAAATGAAATATGTTGAAATGAAAACTAGGGTTGCCATGTGTGTGAATAGCCCTAATGAACCCTTGTGCACCATGATGAGATTACTGAATGATGTGATTCTTATGATTTGTTGAACTAAGGATGACGTTTTTAAAAATGCTTGAAGTTTAGTATTAAGATGAGTTTGAGTGATAAAGCTAGAACTTGGATATAATATTGTAAATGAGATGAAATGCTGAATTTTAGGTATTAATAATTTAATTGAAGATGTTGAGACTTACTAATATGATCTAAGCATAATGCATCTACTATAACATGACTTTTAAAATGACGAGTAAACCCTCACAAGAATGTGGGTCCTTTTATACAAGCTACATAACAATTAATTGGGAAGGATGATTAGAGATTTTTGTGTTAGAAGATGTAATCTAATCCATTATTTTAAGATAAAATTCGTAGTATTATAAGAGGCATAAGATTTTTGTAAATTATGAGAATGCCATTGGAAGTCAATGACATGATATTGTAGACAAGAATCAATTGAATGGTGATAACAAGTTAACAATGAAATTAATGATATGAGTATGATAAAGTATATAGTCTATTTATTTTAATTACATGTGGGTTGACTGAAACTTAATGAAGTGCATGAAAATCATATTATGAAGGAATTCAATGAGAGATAAATTTTATGCATTAAGTAGATTTAAAATGATTTGTGCCTAGAGTAGTAGTGAACATGAAATGAAAGAACTTAAAACTAATGAATATGAAATGAAGGGAAAATGATGAAAATGAGTGGATGGGTCTAATAATCTAATCCTAACACTAAAATAATGATCTATGTGATTCTAATCAATATGATCTCAATTGAAGGATTATGGAATGCATATTAGTATCGCTTAATTTGATTATATCAAGACGTTCAAGGATATGAATTGGTCTATGTGAATGTGCTCTTTGATTGTAATTGTATGCAAGCATACTTCACTACTACAGAAACGGCCTTTGGCGTCGGTCGTTTAACCCCATTTGGCGTCAGTTTCCGACCGACGCCTATGTGGGCGCCGCTAAAGGTCGAACACTTCGGCGTCGGTTTTTTAACTGACGCCTATTTAACATATAGGCGTCGGTTTTTTAGTAGATAACCGACGCCAAAAGGGTTTGCGCCACAGAAAACGGCGTCATCCAGAACACATTATGCGTCGGTTATCTCCTAAAACACTGATGCCTATACTTCAAGACGACACGGCCGTGCTTCCCTGCACGGCCGTATTTAGTACTATAGGCGTCGGTTTTATATGAATAACCGACGCCTTTTCCACCACGGCCGTGCTACCCTGCACGGTCGGGTTGTTTGTACTATTAGGCGTCGGTTTTTATCAAATAACCGACGCTGTAGGTGTTTGCTGACAGTTTTCTATAAATAACCGACACCTATATCTATTTTTTTTTTATATCAGTTTGCAGGCCTGCTGTGGCTGGTCAGCAGGATGAGAACCTGTAGTTCAGTTTTCTGAACTGTAGGTTTACGACATCCATTGATATCAGCCTACAAACAGGCCACAAACCTGCAAAATTCACAAAACATAATTCACACAAGTAGATACATTCGGACATCAATTCAATTCTCACATTCACACATATAAAAACATTCAAATACATATATTAACATTCAGAAATATTCATTTACAAAGTATCATTCATTATCGCTATCAACATCCCAATTATATCTTACAGTTGCCACTGCTTGTATGGCTTTTGCCCATTCTTCTCTTATTTCATTTAATGCTTCCATCGTATATGGAGCATGTATATTTTTTAAGCGTTTACCTATAGTGTGGTCAGTTATAAACACCTGCAAAAAGAATGATGTATATATATAAGTAATAATATAAAAATAAGATTGATATATTTCATACTAACTAATGAGACTATATATAATACCTCATGTATGCTATCGATGTCCAATGCGGCATGTTTGATAATCATCTGCATAAATCGCATCACATAGTATGTGCATGCCCAGCCATTGTCTTGTGTAGCACACTATAAATTGAAACATACAAAATAATACAACTAAGCACAATTCACATCAATAATATATATATTCGAGTCGGGAACTTACTTGTACGTTCTGCCAATTTATTAGCTAGTTCTTTTTCCTTGGGACCATTCCTCCAGCCTTTTTGAATGCATCTAAACCCCTACATGTTAATATAACACAATAAATAGCATAAGTAAATAGTAATGTAATAAAAGATGTTAACGGATATAAAAATGAAATATTTCTCACCAGAATAATGGCATTCTCATTACGTGTCCAATTTTAGTGTTCAATGTACTCCCCACAGGATCTAGATAATAAACAGTGAATGTCCCGGGGACAATAACTAGTAACTCCCAATGTCTACCGCTAGAGGTAAGAAGTTAACAATTAATAACTCAAAATGAAAAATAAAAATGGAATTTTCTTAAGTCCAAATTATAAATAAAGTAAACTTACTTGACATTGAATGGAGCTATTATTATCATTTTCTTTTGCTGACCAAAAATTGTAAAAGCATCTATACAGTATTGTTGAACATTATCAGGATCTTTAGCTACCAAACTAATCAATGATGGAATCAAAAATCCCAAATGATCAAATGCAAATTGTTTGCAATGATCTTCGACTAAGTAGCTGCAAAACATATAGGCGTATGCATTAATATATAAGAAACCAGATCACCGGATCTTACACAAGGTATATCGATGTATAAACAAGATCTCACCTTATCCATGTCTCTATCATTGATGTATTCAGCCAATCATACATAAACAACTCAATAATATCTTGTATAAATAAAGAGCTATCGTATGATTGACCTGCATAATCTGCATCTAAAGAAACTATTATAGGGCAATGTATATTATGTGCCCGTAGCCAACATGCCATTCCCCTACAAGCAGGACCTAACGGGTATGTTAGGTCAGTTGGAACCCAAGTTGGTAATGCGGGAAGTGGAGGTGGAGGCCTAGGTGCTCCTGGTGTCTTCTTTTTAACCTGTATATATAATTTCAGATCAGTTGACATCATATATACACATTAACAGTCTAAATCAATGTAAATTTATCATACAATTTCAGTCGTGTAGACGACATCTGCTTTGGGCCACAATATGACCCCGCCTTCTGCCTCACCAAGTGTATCAATATCTGGGTGGGCATATGGCAATGCAACTTCCCTCCAATTGGGTAATACATGTAGCGGGCTCACACGAATGTAGCCCTGCGGCATTGGAGTCCCATGAAACGTTGCCCTAGGAAGGGACTGGTAAGCCTGCGCCTCTGCAACAACATAGTCTTGCATTCTTAAGCGGCATGGCTTCAATGCCTACAAATTTACGTAAAGAATGTTATACATATATACATATAATCTTGAAAACATATTATCTTGAAAAGACTAGCTACAATGTCATAAACAATACTTACAACAGACGTGCTAGGCGATGGGTCTCTAGGATTACTCGCAGTTTGTGCATCAGGAGAAGAGTGGGTCGCCATAGGCTGATTGGAAGCCTGAGATGCCTGCCACCGCAGCAATTCTTCCTTGACCTTCTCAGCAACTACATCGTTGACCTTCTTAGCAACTAAATCCTCAACTCTCTTATTCTCCTATACATGGATAAAAGAAACATTAGCTTCTTATTAATGAATTTCCTTTTGTAGTAACATTCTAAAAAAAGAATAGGTTACCTCTTCTTGAGAAAGTCCCGCTCTGGGTTTGCGCTGGGATGGCCCAAAGAATGCTTTGATGCCAACACCAGCGTCGGCACCTCTAACACGTCCAGGATGCTCTGGGTTACCCAGAGCAACTGTCAATTCATCCCTTGTGCCCTGAGGGATGAACGTGCCTTGTTTCCTCTGCTCGTGCAGCTCCCTCTAATCACCATAAACAGAAATTGGTAAGTTAACACCACAAATAATCAATATTCAAACGATTTCTCTAAGAGTTGTATTTTACCATTTTTGCAGCCGCCTCAGCAGTTACAGGCTTCTTTATTTCACCCTTCTTGTTTTGCCTGCCAGCTATCCAGATATCATGGCGAGGCATGGGTGTGGCAGACTCCTGGGTAGGAGCAGACTCCTGAGTAGCAGTAGACTGCTGAGTAGCCGCAGACTCCGCCTGTAGTCTTTGGTGAATGCTTGCATAGCCTTTTGGACCCATAGTGTGGTCATGCACATTCAGTGCACGCCTTCCCTTTTGTACGTCACTGAGGGCCTAGTTAGTATGCACATTAATGATTTGGTTAGTAGCACTAAATGTTAATCTTGAATAGGTGAATACAATGTATATTAATTAAATTGGGAGTGACGCCTAATACCTTGAATTCTTCAGATTTTCTTGAAGCAACAAAATTGTCCCAATCTTCTTTGTCCAAGAAGTTCCATTGTTCAAGGGCTGACTTCTTCTTCTTATCACCCTCTTTTATGTATTCTCTGTTCAGATTTGTCCTATAATTCCTAAGCATCTTTCCAGCGCGTTGCATCACACTTTTACGATGCAACTTCTCATCCAATGCAAACAGATTCTGTAAAATAGAAATGTTATTAACTAGTATCCAAAATAGAATTGCAAATAATAGAATTTGTAATCTACAAAATAGAATTGCAAATAATAATAACTCACGCATAAATCCTTCCATATCAAGTCTTTTTTCCCTTGAGGAACTTTATGCCAATTATCATACTTAACACCACAATGGCTCCGAGTGGTACACCCAAGATAGTTTACAAAATTATTGCGGTTCACTCCAATTGCATTTCCTCCATTATCAAACTCCACCACCAATTTGGATCCACTACCACTTAGCGCTAATAACTTCTTCAACAGAGTGATGCCCCTTTTCTTATTAAGTGTTTGGTGCTGCGCATCAAGTTGCTCCAGTGCTTCAGTGGGTACAGGTACATCATCAACCTAAAATTTGACAAAAATAAACACACTAAATTAGCCCAATATAGAAATATAGGATATATGACATAACTAGAAGATAATGAATTTTATAGAAATACAGGATATGTTTTTAGAACTTACATTGGTATCCTCGCCATGCTCGTCATGGACAGCATGCTCATCATGGACTTCATGCTCATCATGGACATCATGCTCATCATGGTCAGCCATCTGAAAATGTCATTAAAAAGGCAAACATTTAGCATTTGTATTAACTAGAAAAAGGCAAACATTTAGCATTTGTATTAACTAGAAAAAGGCAAACATTTAGCATTTGTATAAACATACATGTCTCTAAAATTGTGATCTTTTATCAATTAACAATCCTTCATTGTGATCTTCGCGCACATATAAGTCATCATTAGCTTCAATATTTTGTGGAGTTGGCAACCCAACTGAGAATGGACTGGAGTCATCATACTTATCATAGTACTCTTCTTCATCTATAGGATCTTCAATGAATTGTCTTTTACCATGAAGAACAACCGACCATTTATCATTCGCAGGATCATCGATATAGAATATTTGTTTCGCCTGTGATGCCAATATGAATGGTTCACCCTTCTCGCCAATCTTTTCAAAGTTCACCAAAGTGAAACCCAATTCATCCACAATAACTCCTTTGGTGTTATCAACCCAATTACATTTAAAGAGCGGAATTTTGAAATCTATGTAGACAAACTCCCAAATGTCCTCAATGACACCGTAATATGACATTTTAGCTTCACGTGGACTCTTATCCTTTGCACTTGCAAAGTACATAGTCGACGCTTGAAGAGTGACCCCACTATTTTGGATGACACTCTTATCATCTTGGCGCTTTGTGTAATATGTGAATCCATTAATTTCAAACCCTTCATAAGACATAACATTCGGTTTTGGCTTAAAGGCGAGGCATTTGATAGTTTCTGTAATATCATTTGGTGTTTGAGATAGTTGATGTAAGACTTTATCTTCAAACCACTTAGTAAAAGTCTTATTATGCTCTCTAGCAAGCCACATTGAACTTGCTCGAGGATGTTGTCTCTTTATGAAATTGGTATGTTCCTCGATATAAACACTCACTTCATCCATATTGTGTAAAATATACAAGTGAGCTTGTTCCAACTGCTCACGGCTGATTACTTTCACCCGTGATCCCAAAATTCCTTTGCCCTCCTCAAAATTCTTGTCATTATCAGGAGTGTCATTACCACTGAGAAAGTCATTGCAAAAATCCATAACCTCTCTCACCACATAACCTTCAATAATACTCCCTTCAGGCCGATAACGGTTTCGAACATCACCTTTAAAAACGCTCATGTATCGTTCAAAGGGATACATCCAATGCAAGAAAACTGGTCCCAACATTTTCACTTCCCTAGTCAAGTGGACAACAAGATGTACCATGATATCAAAGAACGAAGGAGGGAAATACATCTCAAGCTGACATAGGGTAACAACCACTTCTCTTTGCAAATTATCGAGAGTATCAGGGTCAATAACTTTACTGCATAGACTGTTGAAAAAGAAACAAAGTCTGGTAATTGCAAACCTTACATGCTTCGGCAATATAGATCGAATTGCCACGGGTAATATTTGTTGCATGAGAGTGTGACAATCATGAGATTTAAGACCTGTCAACTTCAGATCTTTCATTGATACCAATCTACGGATGTTGGATGAGTAACCATGTGGCACCTTAACATTTACCAAGCATTCACAAAAAGTTTTTTTCTCCTTTCTACACAACGTGTAATAAGCGGGACGTAAGTATGTTCTTTTACTACCCATTTCACGTAATTCTGTTAATTCTGACCTTATTCCCATTTCACGTAGGTCCAGTCTGGATTTTATCCCATCTTTAGTCTTACCTGGTATATTTAATAGAGTACCAATGATGCTATCACAGACATTTTTCTCAACGTGCATTACATCGATACAATGCCTGACTGTCAAAGAACTCCAATAAGGAAGATCCCAAAATATTGACTTCTTCTTGAATGAAGAATTGTCACTCCGTGTGGCCATACTACATTGTGATTTCTTACCAAATTCATTGACAATGTCTTTTACTCTTTCATAAACAACATCCCCTGGTATAGGTTTAGGTGCACTCCGTTCATCATTCCATCCATTGAATGCTTTGCGCTTCCTACGATACGGATGGAATTTTGAAAGAAACCTTCGATGACCAAGATATACAGTCTATCCGCCATGTTTTAGTCTTATTGAATCAGTGTTTTCTTCACATATAGGACACTCTTTAGCTCCTTTGACACTATATCCAGACAAATTCCCATATGCTGGAAAGTAATTAATAGTGCAAAACAACATAGCGTGCAATAGAAATGTCTCTCTTGCTGAAGCATCATAGGTCATCACACCTTCAGCCCAAAGTTTCTTTAAGTCATCAATCAAAGGTTCAAGATAAACATCGATATCATTTCCGGGTTGTTTAGGGCCCGATATCAACAATGACAACATAACGTACTTATTTTTCATACACATCCAGGGAGGAAGATTGTATATAACAAGCATGACTGGCCAAGTGCTATGTTGGCTGCTCAATGTCCCGTACGGATTCATCCCATCTGTACAAAGCCCAAGTCTTAGATTCCTATCTTCTTCACCAAATTTGGGGTACAATAGATCAATCTTCTTCCACTGTGGGGAATCAGACGCATGTCGCAGGATCTCATCATTATTTTTCTTAACATCAGCATGCCACCTCAAATTCTTCGCATCTTTCAGATTTGCAAACAAGCGTTGAAACTGTGATATTATAGGTAGATACCACAACACCTTGGCAGGAGAACCAGTTTTGGACTCCCCCGAAGTCGTCAATTTATACCATGACGCACCACATTTTGGACAATCTTTCAAATCTACATAGTCCTTTTGAAATAATACACAATCATTCAGGCATGCGTGTATCTTCTTGGCCTCCATTCCCATTGGACACAACATTTTCTTTACCTGGTATGTTGAGATTGGCAGCTCGTTTCCTTCAGGAAGCATTTCTTTCAACAAAGTCAACAATGAAATGAAGCTTTTGTCACTCCATCTATTGTTAGCTTTCAACTTATACAATCTCAACACAGCGCTAAGCTTCGTAAACTTAGCACAGCCTGTGTATAACGGTATCTCAGCATCATGCACAATGTTTCTAAAGATAGGAGGTGGATCGGTGTGCTCTACCCTACAACTATCCAGCATCACATCAACGATGTCTGCTGGAACTGGTTCGTTCACATTTACATCATCGGAGGCAATTTCTTCTTCCACCCAAGCACTGCTATCGACATCTACTGGTTTCGATTTTGAAATCTCTCCATGCTAGTGCCATTCTGTATAGCCTTGTACAATCCCGTTGCACATGACATGACTTTTGATTTCCTCACCAGTGTTGACTTTCAAGTTGTTACTGCAATGCCTACATGGACAGTAGAACCTATCTGTAGGTTTTTTCCTATGTTCCTCGGCAAATCTAAAAAACTGATCAAGACCAGATATAAACTCTGGGGTGCAACGATTACGAATGGACATCCATGATCTATCCATTCTATGATCAGAGAAAACAAGTATATATTAGGAAACAAGTATATATTAGGAAAAGATTAGGGTATACACTTACATCCTAAGTGTATAATGTGATTTCATTCTTATATATAATAAATGTGTACCACCTATCCCATCCTTGAACACCTAATCTCACTAGTAAGTGTATAATGTGTATTGGGTTTTTGAGAACATTTTGGCAGCATTTCCCCGTTGTTCTCTAAGTACATATGTACTTAGAGAACAAACGGGGAAATACTACCGAAATTTTCTCGAAAACCCAATACACATTATACACTTACATCCTAAGTGAGATTAGGTGTTCAAGAACAGTCCCAAACCGGGGACTACCCAAGATTTACTCCTAATGAGTCAATCTTGGACGGGTTTCTAGGCCAACAAACACATTTGATGTCATTCTTATATATAATAAATGTGTACCACCTATCCCATCCTTGAACACCTAATCTCACTAGTAAGTGTATAATGTGTATTGGGTTTTCGAGAAAATTTCGGCAGCATTTCCCCGCTGTTCTCTAAGTACATATGTACTTAGAGAACTAACGGGGAAATGCTGCCGAAATTTTCTCGAAAACCCAATACACATTATACACTTACATCCTAAGTGAGATTAGGTGTTCAAGAACAGTCCCAAATCGGGGACTATCCAAGATTTACTCCTAATGAGTAAATCTTGGACGGGTTTCTAGGCCAACAAATGCATGTGTTGTCATTCTTATATATAATAAATGTCTATAAACTACAGGCAAAATGGTTAATCCTAATCAACAGAGCATTATTAAATAATAAATCAAGAAATCAATAGTTTCAAACAAAAGGTCTAGGAATCTTTACTAGACATTATATGTATCCCTAATCATCATATTTAACATACTACATTATTATGAACATCCAGATTAGATTAAGATCATACTATGTTATAACCATTGGTTTAATAACCCTATTTCTGCATGTACATGTTTATCAACTTTAAAACCCTATAATTCATGAAATCATTCTAATTCAATTTAATATGTTGGGATCACATTATTATATAATGACATCAGAATATATAGAAGAATCATAATTAACATGATTAACAACATGCTCATCAAACTAGGGTTTTCTTGAATATCATCTAATATTTGTGTACTAGACATTATATGTATCCCTAATCATCATATTTAACATACTACATTATTATGAACATCCAGATTAGATTAACTCTAATCAAATACATTACATGCATTTTTATCACAACAATTTAATCGATGCAAAAAAAAGTAGAGCAGCTAGCAGCGGGAAGACCAACCTTGTCAGAGGGAAGAAGGTAGAGGCTCTGGTGGCTCTGGCTGGAGGAGTAGCTAGCAGCGACGGCGGTGGAGGAGCAGCTAGCAGCGAGGCTGGAGATGATGGTTGCGGCGGCGCGACGGCGGTGGAGGAGCACCAGGGGCGTGGCGGCGCCTAATCTCAGGCGTGGCGGTGCCTAATCTCAGGCACTGGCGCTGGAGCAGCAGGGCCGGCGGAGAAAGGAAGAAGGTGCAGGAGTGGCGGCGGAGAAGGGGGTGCCGGAGAAGAAATTTCCGGAGAAGGGGGCGTCGGAGAAGAAATCGCCGGAGAAGAAATCGGCGGCAGCAGAGAAGAAAAGGTAATCGGCTCGCAATGAAACAGAAGAAAGGGGAAGAGTCGGGCGATCACGGGTAATAAAGTTCCCAAATAGCGTCAGTTGTTTCAAACAACCGACGCCTAAACCTCTTTAGCGTCGGTTGTTTGCAACAACCGACGTCCAATTGGACGATATTTTCATGAAATTGTTTGGTGGGAACCACCTTCAGCGTCGGTTATACAAGGATAACCGACGCTGAAAGTGACACTTTTCGTGCAAATTTTCATCGCACATAGGCGTCGGTTTATACCTACATAACCGACGTTGAAAATGACACTATTTTTTTTGATCAAAAATTGGATTTCGTGGGCGACTTAAAGCATCGGTTTGTTATAAACAACCGACGCTGAATACAAAGAGGTACACGTGTCTGGCTGGTCTTCGAATATAGATGTCGGTTTGCTTAAACAACCGACGCCTTATATGTTAGGCGTCAGTTTTCCTTAATAACCGACGCCCAGAAAAGTGACACCGAATGCTATTTCTGTAGTAGTGCTTATGTTCTAAGAATGGCCTACTCAGATGAATTCCTAATGAGATCACTTATGTGTTGAATATAAGCCCTAACTAAAAAATGGTAAATACTAGATGAGGAGAATTAGGTGTGTTATGCACATTTATGCTTGAGATCTATTCATAGCTATAGAAATTGGATGGAATAAGTATTTTTTGCATGATAAGTTATTTATGATCATGATGGATAACATAAGATGTCTATATGCATATATTGTTGTTAGTTCTAATATCTTTGTAAATATTTGATGAGAATTGCAGTATAGCATTAATTAATAAGAAATGTGTTGAGGTTGAATTAGCATGCATTGATTACATTTGAGAATCCTTGATGAGGGTATATGATCGATAATGAAATCATGTCATGGGTTGAAAGCCCATTGATGATGATTTTTGTGAAAAGATGTGGAAATGGAAAGAAACATATGTGCTCCAAAACTACATACTATTATGATTTTTTTTTAGTCATTGTCTCTCTTGATAAGACTAATTTGCTTTATGTCATTTTACTTAAACAAAAACATTCACATATCAGAAATGATGATTGAATCTTCTTTAAGATGAGTGAGAAGTATTAATAACAAGTGGAATCATTACACATCTAGTTAGGTGTCCTAAACACTGTGAGTTTTCCTCGAGTGCCGCACTTAGAAATGATATAGATCTCCTTGTAGTAATCAAAGAATTATAAGAAGGATTACTAGAATGTGCATCAAGACCTTAAAGGTTAGACTACCAAGATTTGGGAATGAGTCATCTCCAGTGCATCTGGCCCTAAATCCTTGTTGTGATAGTCTATTTCATTGTGGAATAGACTCTGATGAAATGAAATATGTTTCCATGTGGAATAAACTCTGATGAAATGAAATATGTGATATATGAAAATATGAGAAATATTGTGATATGTGACATATGGTTTTGATGGTTCCTATCCCATGTACCTGAGATGAGAACATGAGCCTCTTTAGGCAACCCTACGGTGGACTAGGGACTATTGTTGATATCTTAGGGTGGCCGGCTAAACCCTAAGATAGTGATGGTGAGTCATTGACACGAGAATCAGGCATGTCAACTTCTACTAGGTGAGTTAAAAGCTAAGATAGTGATGGCGAGTCATTGATACGAGAATCAGGCGTGTATTGATACTAAATATTTAGATCTTGACTTGTTAATCATACTAAAGTATTGTCATTATGAAATCAGTAACGTCTATTGATATGTTCTTGACATTCTCTAAAAGATGTTCTAAATTTTTGTTTGGTCTAAGTTATTACCTTATCTGATTGATTTGATTGCTATCATAAATTGCATTTGACTATATGCTAGAACAATCTTCTAGACTTTTTAATATTTGTAGTTTCTTTTGAGTTTATTGCACCTAATCAAATGTTGATACATGTACCTACCTTGAGTGGGAGGTATCTACTCATTGGGCTCTATATAAGTCTCATGATGTTGTTTCAAATATTTTTAGGTATAATTCTATCCAACAGAGAGGTCGTGACAAATAAGATGTAAACAAAAAAATCTAGATAGATTAAAGTGTCCTTGTACTCTCTCTTTTATGGGATGGGTTGTAGATCGAGTTTGTTCTTTCATATTCATGTAGTTGATGTAAAATGAATCACATCTGAGAAATAAGTCTTGATTCTAGTAGAAATAAGTCTTGATTCTAGTTTTGATGGAGTTGAATACTATTTGTGGTGATTGAATATGTTGTCATTGAGATGACATTGTTTCAACGTTTTATGAGAATAAAAATAGTAAAAAAATATTAGTATTGTTCATATATTGTGATATTGCATTTTCTGAGAATTAGTTGCTTTGCTTCAGAATCTGAGTTTAGGTTTTGGGTTTCCCTTTAATGGATGGCATTAATTTTGATCCAAAGTGAGGTCCCAACAATGTGGTATCAAATCCTAGGTTAGATGAATGTTCGTGGGCAACAGGATGTAGGACTAAATGATAATATGGACTTTTGACATAACCTAAAATGATATGCATATTGACTGAACTTAGTAACTAGATAATCTAGTCAAGTATCTGGGTATTATGATAAGCTAGCATGTATTTGCTGACAATACTTCTTCTGGATTCTCTGACCAAGCATCTAATGGAGATAGTTTGGGAGTATGAGAATATGTATGACTATAATAAAAGGATAAAATGGAGAAAGATAAAGGATTATATAATTCACCATAATGCCTAAGACAATCATGGAATTTCATATGAGAATGATCAAAGTGTAATTGATTATAAAGATAATCCCTAACAATTTTGAACATGAGTATGAATCTAAAAGTATAAGAAAATTTAATAACTAAGGATGAAGCCCACAAAATGATCTTTTTTATGAAGAAAACTAATGAATACAGATAATAATGTAGAATCAACTATAATCTTGATCCATGTTATCCACAATAAAATGTTAAAATAATATGAAAGGTGATGTGTTAATAATTGATGTATTACTAAGATTTGTCAAATAAGTGTTTGTAATACTCAAAGAGAGATATGATGATGACAAGGGATGAAATATCCATTTAATGCTTGTAAATTTAGAATTTCAATGGAAAAGATCTAAAAGGCAAGAAAATGATATCATATGAAAATAAGATAAAATCGAAGTCATTCTAACTTGACACTGAGAGAGATGAATGATTAGATGACATGATATTCTTCCATATTTTTTCATGGCTTTCGGGGTGAAATCCTAAAAGGAGGGAAAACTTATAATGACCCATTTTCAGGTTAACATACTAATTAGGGTTTACTTGGATGATTATATGTTTAACTAGATTGGTCATGGTTTAAACCTTGATTATTGATGGTAGTCTAATTTGTGATTCTTTCAACATAATGAGAAATTCTAAATATATTTTATTTTAAATAATTAGGGTTTGAGAATTGTAAACCCTAGTTGCTAAAATTAGGGTTTTGGTAGCATACGAATACATCATTTGATAAATATAGAGGTGTAGTAAGTGATTTTTAGTATTTTATATTTAACTCTGATTTAGTTGAAATTTGTATCTAGTTTGAGAAACTCAATTATTAGTGTTCTTGTAAAATGTCAGAATTTTTGATGAAATTTTTTGACCTATTTGTGGGTCGAGTTTCCCCAGGAAAAACTCTGTCAACCATGTATTTAGGCTGAAGTATAGCAGTCATGTATTTTAATTTTATTTTTTATTGGTACATATAATTGATCATAAATTTTAATTACTATTGGGATTCTCCATTTTATACATCCTATTACATTTTCATAATTTTCAAAGGATGTTTGAATTCAATAGAGTGTTGTGTCAGCCGAGTTTCTTATTAGTAACAACTCAACTAACAATGATGCAAACTATAGTATATAAGAGTAGTATTTGATTTTCTATTTATTATTTGGTAACTGTGATCAATCTAAAATTCTTATTCAAGCTCTAAAATTTTGTTTTAGACAATATGATATTATTGCATAGTTTTTGGAGGAGCTTTGACCTATTAAGTAAATAATATTTAGTAACATTTGTATAACAAAAAAATTTATTGAAATAAAAGAAAGTGTAAAGTTGGGTCAATATGCAATTGACCCAAGCTATAGGAGCAACTTAGCACCAAGGAAATATCATATTGCATGATTCATTCCAGAGAAACAAAAATGAAGAGAGATATGGAGAGTTTAGGTTTGAGAAGAGAAAATGGTGGAATTGACGATCTAAGGTTTCACCATCTGAGAAATGATGAAATCAAGTAAGTTTAGCTTATTTCATAATCTTTTGTGGTGAATCCTCTCTCATATGTCATGATTATGTCTATCCTTTGATTTGATTCTAAATGATATCAAATAACACCTTTTTCTCACTATTTCTCTCCTATTCTCCATTTCTAGGGTTTCCCAGTTGAGAGGAGAAAGAAATGGATTCAATAGCTAGAACCTTGGTGAATTTCTAGAAATTTAGAGTTTGACCTTCATTTTTAAGGTGCTTGTCACCTTAGCTGAGCTTTTCTATCCCTATTAAGTGTTGTAATCATGTTGAAAGCATAATAATGTCCGACTAAAATAATCACGATCATTGCTAGTACTTGTATGTGATTGTATAACCCATTGGGATGATTTTGAGGAAATAAATGCTACTGATTTGGATCTTTTTCATTTATTAATATTTGTCTACTTCTTGACATATTGATTTAAGTTCTATGAATAATAACATGGACCTAGATTTATGTTATTTCATACGCATGTTGCCTAGAATCGGCTATTAAATGATATGGTTGGAAAATGAGTTGACATGCATAGAATCAAATTCAATTGTATTACAATGAATCACACAAGTGTATTGTTGAATCTTACTAAAATTGAGTATGATAGATACATAACAATCAATAAGAGTTGGTGATTTTTTCTATTTAGGGTTGCATTGAGGTTTGGAATGAAATGAGATAATAAATAATTGTATACTTATGATTGATGAATGAAATATGTGAAAATAGAAAGTAGGGTTTCCATGTGTGTGAATAGACCTAATGAACCCGTATGCCCCATGATGAGATGATTCAATGATGTGATTCTTATGATGTTTTGACATAAGGATGACTTCTTGAAAACTCTAGAAGTTCAATATTAAGACCAGTATGTGTGCTAAAGCTAGAACTTGAAAAATGATGTAAATTTGATGAAATGTTGAACTTTAGGTATTAATACTTCAATTGAAGATTTTGAATCTTACTAATATTATCTAAGACTAATGCATCTATTGTAGCATGACTTATGAAATGATGTGTAAACCCTCACATGTATGTGGGTCCTATTATACAAGCTGCATAACGATTAAATGGGAAGGATGATTAGAGAGTATCACATAAGAAGATGTAATCGAATCCATTATTTTAAGCTAAAGTGAGTAGTATTATAAGAGACATAACAAGTTTATAAATTTTGAGAATTCCATTAGAAGTCAATGCATGGTACACTCATCTATTACAAGAAAGGAAATAGACAAGAATCAAATGTATGGTGATGACAAGTTAAGAATGAAAATAATGAATCAGGTATGAATAAGTATATAGACTATTTATTTTAATTAGATGTGAACATAAACTAAATGAAGTACATCAACAACATATTTTTAAGGAATTCAATGAAAAATAAACTGTATGCATTAAGTAAATTTAAATGATTTGTTCCTAGGGTAGTAGTGAACATTAAATGAAAGAACAAAAAATAAATGAATATGAAATAAAGAGAAAATGATGAAAGTTAGTATATGGTCTAATAATATAACCCTAACCTTACAATAATGAGCTATGTGACACTAATGAATAATGATTTAAAATGAGGGATTTATGAATGCATATAGTATAATTTAATTCAATTACAAGATGAGGTTCAATGATATGAATTGGTTTATAGAAATGTGCTCTTTGATTGTAATTGTATGCTAGGATACTTGTATTATGAGAATGACCTTATCTAATGAATTTTTATTGAAATCACTTATGTGTTGAATAGTATCCCTATTCGAAAAAGGTAAATAGTAAATGCGGAGTACTAAGTGTGTTATGCATATTTGTTCTTGATATTTGTTCATAGTAATAGAAATTTGATGGAATAAGTATTTGTTGCATGATAAGTCATTTATGAGCATGATGGATAACATAAGATGTCTATATGCATATATTGTTGATAGTTCTAATATCTTTGTAAATATCTTATGAGAATTGCAGCATAGAATTAACTGATAAGAAATTTGTTGAGGTTAAATTAGCATGCATTGATTACATTTGAAAAACCCTGATGAGGGTAAATGTTGGATAATGGAGTCATGTCTCGGGTTGAAGGATCACAAATGATGATTGTTATGAAAAGATGTGGTCATATCTATTGCAAAATAAGATATTATTATGATTTTTTGGTTTAGTGATCACTTCTCTTGATAAGCCTAATCTACTTTGTATCATTATAGTATACAAAATGTGAAATATGAAAAATATGAGAAATGTTGTGATATGTGATATATCGTTTTTCTAGTTCCTATCTCATGTACCTGAGATGAGGAAATGAGCCTCTTTAGGTAAACGTGTGGTGGACTTGGGTCTGTTGTTTTTATGTTAGGGTGGCCGACTAAATCCTAAGATAGCAACGGTGAGTCATTGACACGAGAATCAGGCGTGATGACTTCTACTTGGTGAGGTACAAACTAAGTAGTTTTAGGTCAAATGAATAAAAGATGACAAGCCATGTAGAATATGATTTTAAAGTTTATGACATTCCTTGTACCACTAGATGATGATTTACCATTGTTGATTATACTACTTTTCCATTACACTGGTCACTTGTCTTGGAGGAACATTACAAAACATGATATTCAATAGCAAAGAGATAAAGGAAACCCATGTATTATTTGAAAATATAGATTCATACATCATTCTTTGAAAGATAAATCTAATAGCATCAACTATCTCATCTTTGATCTGAAATCGAATACATAAAATGTAGAACAAATCTGTCACATAAGTTTTCTTTGGAAACTTGATATTGGATCTTCTAAGGTATAGATGGCACCCCACCAAGATATGCCCTGGAAACTTCTACTTTGAATCACTCACTTAAAATACCTTTACTCCATGATCTAGGGACATCTCGTCCCATGGCCATGTGAAAACAAAGACACACATTAGTAAGCGACACTATACATTTTATAGGAACTGAAAAGTAAGCATATATACTGGACTTTAGAGAAAACATTGACACAATTTTGACTTAAGAATTCTTGATTACATAAATCTTATAACATGAAGAATTGAACAATTAATATATGCATCTCTCTATGATGCCCATTTAAGAGGACATGATTGCTAGGAAAGTCCATAATTGGCACAAAATGCCCATGATTTGGATGTAAAATCCACCATAGTTGGCATGAATGTCCATAACGACCCCTTGAGGTCCATGATTCGAGAAGCATATAAAAATTAATTCAATTCAAATTAACTTAACATTGAAATTACCATGAAAATGAATTTAATCTTGAATTTTAACCTTTAACATGATGGGATTTTGAACTTTAGATCCATTAATATTTTATCATTAATCATAATCTTTAACCTTAATGAGCATGATAACCAAAAGACATAGGATATAACAATCGTCAAGAAATTTATATTATGAACATGACTTGAGCATTGAACTTGGAATTGAAAGAATAATTCCTAAATCATACATAATATAGATTTCAACCAATGTACATATGTATAGTGGCATGACCCGCTTACCTGAAGAAAATCACATCCTTAGGTTAGTCCAATTTATCTTGGTGAAATCCTAAGTTCCTTTTTTATCAAATATTGGCCTTCCAAAATTGATCAGACGATCGTCATTTCACCTCGCACCAGAGGTGCGGGTCCTGTGATCATGAACCCCAGTCACGATCTGACTCATCTTAACTCGACTGACCATGCACTTCATTTACGTTGCATCATGCTCTATTATAATAGAGTACCGCCGTCACCACTACCTGGGTGGTCTCTGATGATCCGCTTCTCAATTTCAAGGCCACTGTTGCACACACTGAGGCCGCCAACATCTATGAAAAGTCGTATCAGACCACAAAAGTGAGATATGTGGACACAAGATGGTGTGTTTTGAACATCAAAAACCTGCAACCTAGGGAATACTTCTCCTATTTTGCTCTTATGTGCGGCGTCGCCTACTATAAGACTCTTATGCACCCCCGATCTTAGCATGGAAGCATCATGTTTTCTCAATCTCAGCTATTTTGCGTCTTGTTCTTGATCCTCAAGTCTCCCAGTCGAGGTCGTGAGCCTAAAGAACGCTAGGATGTCACCTTGAATCTATCCAACACTATCGCCACCTCTCTGACTTTCGTCTGCAGGCTGCTTTATATAAGAGAATGACATTAGCATTGCAAAACTCCAACACAACGAGTACAATATCCCTATTTTTACATGTTGTAAAAACATGGGGATGTGTTCCTCTCTGGTTTGATTTAGGGTTAAGTGGTCTTACGGAGAGGAAACTCCTCTACTTTGTCCATGGTTCCCAGTCATGGAGGGACTTTCCCTTTGTTCTCACCGTTCGCGAGGAAGGGACAACACTCCCCCCCCACCTTGTTCTCATAATGATTATTCTTATAATTTCATTTGATTAGTATATTCCAAAACAACCAGCCTCAAAGTCTCTCTTCCCATCAAAGTCTTAGTTGATTAAAGCTTCCCATGAAAATGTTATCTTTTCTTTTTTGTGTGTTTATTTGGTTCTAATGGCAATGGATTTACGACCCCACAACTACCGTTGACCGTGTTCACTTTTACTTGGACAATGTTCATTTAGATGAATATTATAACACAAATCAAATGATATCTTAATGTATATTTCATTTCTGATTATCTTAAAGTTATGCATTAGATTTGGTTGACCCAAAATTTATATATATATATATATATATATATAGATTTTGTAGAAGTTTTGTCCATAGCTTCCATATTAGTCATTGAACTTGATTCTAATTCATTTATTCATTAGATAAGTGACAATACTTTATTTTGTGAGTCTTTGAGTCTAAATTCAAGATAAACATTAATTGTCTCCTAAAATTCAAATCACGTCTTTTATGTCTTTTTGAGAAACTTTCATGTAGCAGAGAGAAAAAGAGAATATACTTTTATCTTATATTTAAAAGTCATAAAAGAAAAGGGAAAACTTGTTGTCCAAGGTTTCTACTCCACATGTATTACTTTTGGATTCCAATTCCTTTGTCTTTCTAATCTATTTCCTTTAAATGTTCTCAAGGATAGGAGAGAGAAAAGTGTGAGTATTCCTTTTATGGGCATTAGACTCATTTAATCATTAAGAAATTAAAGGAAGTATATTTCATTTTCTTTCTATGGCAACCTCATTTAAAGGATTCATCATTTTGAGTAACTTGCATGAAAGTCCAAGTTTTTTAGTTTTTTTTTCAAATTAGACTCCAAACTTATTATATTTAAATTTGGGATGTTACAGTTCTACCCACCTTAAATAAATTTTGCCTCCAAATTTTTTAATACTACCCACCTTAGGGTTTTACATATTCTATGTACACTACTTTCTAACATCATCTTAAAGTCTCATTCTCATGGTAAAACACTATCAACATATGGGTATGAATATGCTTCTCATCATCAGTGACATGACAAAGGACATCTCTTACTTCTTCTCCAGGGGATCAGATTCTGCCATGGACCTTACTTGCTTATATGATTAGGTTTAGGTAACTACATGTCTCAAACTTTTAATGCAACTCTTTTTTGTTTGTCACCTTTGGATACATGATGGCCACTCATATATTCAAAGGTGACATGATTTATCACATCTTAGTACCTCCCTCATGCACATGTCTCATACCACATGCACTTGAAAGGACAAGACAAACATGATTATGCATATAACATTCTCTCTACAAATCCCATGAGCATGTGTCTCATACCACAAATATGTGAGAAAAGGAGAGAGTATGATTTATATAATTCTAGAGTTAACATAAAAGTCCAAGAATGCTAGGCACATAACCCTAATACTCATATTAACTTATGCCTCCTAACTAGACCTCTACTTTGATTTCTAATATCTTTAACTTAATTTTCTATACCTAGGGCTTAGAATAATGTTAATCTTTAACTTAGTGTCCATCTACTCGTCGCTTTGATACCATATTGTAACATCCCTCCAATAACATACATGAAAGTAGAAGAAAACCCTATGTTGTCCATAACATGGGTCACTTTTCTTGGAGGAACATTACAAAACATGATATTCAATAGCAAAGAGATAAAGGAAACACCATGCATTAATTGAAAATATAGATTCATACATCGTTCTTTGAAAGATAAAACTAATAGCATCAACTATCACATCTTTGATAAAAAATATAGTACATAAAATGTAGAACAAATATATGTCATAAGTCTTCTTTGGAAACTTGATATTGGATATTCTAAGTGTTGGGTTTTAGAGGAGGCAGAGAAGCAGCGGAAACAAAAAATTTTCTCCCCAAACCCGGAACAAAAGGAATCGCGTCAACATCTATATAATAGGAAAGATGGTTTGTGAATCATACCTTGTCCCGAGGCTTGCTCGGCGACAATACCACGTGCCTTGCGCTGTCTTCACCTCCGGTCTTGGACGGTGTCTGTGCAGCTCCTAGTCGCACCGGGACTGAAGACTCCTCCTCCTACCGGACTGTCGGATGACAGTTGTCCTCCTGAGCGGCAGTGACCTCCCGCCTCTGAAGTAGTCCACACGGACCACCCGAAACTCCACTCTCCTTGTCCCACAAGGAAGTGGAAGGAGTCGCACCCTCCTGTTGACGTACTAGTCGCCAACACACTCTCCTGCTGTCAATTGCAACTGCAGTTGTCCTTCCCTTGCTGCACCTCCCTTTGCGGGAAGCACTTGCTCGGGCTCTCTCTTGATTACCAAAACCAGAGAGAACGACAACTTTGCAGAGCAATCAACTTGCACTGAGTTGTACTCTGAGAAGCCCCCAATACCCCTATATATAGGCGGGTCATGGGACAGAGTTCTCTGTGCTCGGCAATACGGGACTAAAGCAGGAGTAGAAGGGTTCGAGAATTTTCCACAAAAAGCAACCGGTTCGCAACTTGAAATGATCGGTTCACAACTGAACCAATCGGTTCGGCCATTGAGCCGATCGGTTGGACCTGAGCCGATCGTTTGGGGCACTCCAACCGATCGGTTGGTGCCCTGAACCGATCGGTTCATAGTCCTAATCCGGCTCAAAAAGACTTTCCTTGTTTCGTTCCCAATTGGTATCGAATACCAATGTTATTCTCAATCGAATTGGGCAATTTGAAACCAAAGGAAAATTCTTGCCGACATGACTTTTCCCAACTGGTCGGTTGCACCAGTTGAGTCGATCGGTTCAACCCTTGAACCGATCGTTTCAACCTGGGCATGAGCCAATCGGCCTGGACACTCCAGCCGACCGGTTCAGCAACCTCAGCCGACCGGTTCATCACATGAACCGATCGGTTGGGAGCACAGGTTGGGCAAAATCAGTCAATTGCGATTTCAATCAATCTGATACTCCAATCAATGCGTCCAACACCTTGAACCATACGATATTAAGCCATCGACTGATTGAGTGTTTAATTGAACTACTAAACTCCTTTAGTAATCAATCTAAACATTGCTTTGTGGACAAAACTCCTCTTCCAGGTTAAATCCTATGTGTGACCCTGCAGGTCCATTTCACCTTGGCAGTGAAAGTCCATAACACTTATGACTTCACAAGCAAAGAGCGGTGCCTAGTCACACATAAGTGCTACCCAAGTGAAAATAGAAAGTTGGAGAACAACTTTCATCCTACAATCCGTGAATGTTGTTACAGTGAATGTATAATTCCTTTGTCACTGATATCCAGAATGAACTCGAGGCATGGAACAGTCATCCTGTCAATGTTCATTCATTTCCTTGATCTCAGAGTAGACCGAGTGAGATGTGTATGACATCAATATCACATATTGATTCACACGTGCATGCGCATGCCTTTCTCAATCCTACTCATCAAGTGGCCAAGGATATCAAACTCGCTCAGGAGGGATAAATCCCATATCTATCACTCACCCCTCAAAAGCCCCATGTGTCAAAGCCACCCAATCATCACCTTTATAACAACCCATGTTTCAGGACTGCGTTTGATGATGTCAAAGTGTACCCAACGACATGTGTTGAGTGCAGTGATTTCAGGTCTAAGAATCACACTCACCACCATCACTGTGAGAGCTGACTGTGACTACCATGTCATGGTTCCATGTGTCACTCTCACGGTGGGTCTGTCCGGTACCTTGTTCTCTAACAAGTACCTATGTGCTTGGTTTGATATCACCATATCATGACTAATGAGATTTTGTCATCAACCAACACACAATCTAGTCTTTAGTGTTATTGATGTCTATGGTTATTTCCACAATAACAACCGAATAGGGACTATACAAGAATGTATACTCTTAACATCCGTATGATCTCATCGTTTAGGTCCTCAACCCAAAAGCATACGTTATTGAGTAAAACAATCTTTAGACATCTATCATGTTACACCATCATCTCAAGAAACAGTTTAAACATATAGATTGGAAATTGCCTTTATTATTATTCAAATCATTTACAAAGTATCCCATTACAATCATCATATGACTTTCTCTATGGGCATACATACCAACACTAAGGTATATATGGTACCCCACCAATCTATGTCCTGGAAACTTCTACTTTTAAGCACTCACTTAAAATACCTTTGCTCCTTGATCTAGGGACATCTCGTCCCACAACCATGCAAAAACAAAGACGCACATTAGTTAGAGGCACTATACATTTTATAAGAACTGAAAAATAAGCATATATACTTGACTTGAGAGAAAATATTGACATAAATTTGACTTAAGAATTCTTGATTACATAAATCTTATAACATGAAGAATTGAACAATTAATATATGAATCTCTCTATGATGCCCATTTAAGAGCACATGATTGCTAGAAAAGCCCATAATGCTAGAAAAGACCATAATTGGCACGAATACCCATGATTTGGCTATAAAAGAACATAATTGACATGAATGCCCATAAATACCCCTTGAGGTCCATGATTCGAGAAGCATATAAAAAATTAATTCAATTCCAATTAGCTTAACATTGACATTACCATGAACATGATTTAATCTTGAACTTTAACCTTTAACATCATGGGATTGAACTTTAGATCCATTAATCTTTGATAATTAATCATAATATTTAACCATAATGATCATGATAACCAAAAGACAAAGGATATAGCAATCATCAAGAATTTATATTATGAACATGACTTGAGCATTGAACTTGAAATTGAAAGAATAATTCCTAAATCATACATAACACAGATTTCAACCAATGTACATATGTGTAATGGCATGACCCGCTTACCTGAAGAAAAGCACATCCTTAGGTTAGTCCATTTGATCTTGGTGAAATCCTAAGTTCCTTTTTCATCAAATATTGTCCTTTCAAAATTGATCTGATGATCGTCGTTTCACCTCGCACCTAAGGTGTAGGTTCTGCGCTCATGGACCCCAGTCACGATCTAACTCCTCTTAACTCAACTAACGGTGCCCTTCCTTTACATTGCATCATGCTCTTTTATAATAGAATATCATCGTTGCACTACTTGGGTGGTCCCCGACGATCCCCTTCTCAATTTCGAGGCCACCGTTGTTATAACCTCATTTTCCAAAACATGTAATGAGATTTGTGAATCTCCTTTAAAAGATAAATAAGATCAATGTTTTATTTCATGGTTTGATTTGAATGAATTTCGTGAATAATATCCTTGCATGCTTTCTTTATGGGCCTTATTGGCCATTAAGCCCAATTGAAAGAAAAAAAAAGAAGTGGAAAAGTAATTCAATGGGATAATGGAATATGAAAGAAAATGAATAAAGGATGATTAGAAGGCTAAAAGATATTTTCCCAAAATAGGATTTCGAGTTATAAAGGATCCTTGGGGTTCAAGGAACTCGGGATAATTATATAATAGTAAGGGAAATAAAGAATATAAGGAAAATATGAATAAAAGGGTGTTTTCTTGCAACTAAAGAAAAGGAATCGTTTGATTAAGATAATGATCCCAGTTTTTGCAGGATGAAAGATAAAAACATAAAAGAGTTCCCTAAAATTTGAATAAAAATGGAGTTAAGAATTGGGAGTTATGGTTTTTCCAAGTTATCATGAAATTGGGAAGATAATTCGAATATTAGGAAATTGATTTTCCTTTTGCAAAAGCGGGCAAGATGAGGGCCGTTGGATCTTGATCCAATGTGCGCCACTCATCGTCAAGAGTCCCAGAGGGACACAGACTCAGAGCTGATAGGGGAATTTTCCCCTCGTTTTTTCGATCACTGCAGTGCATGTGCACATGGGATTTTTGTCCCATTAGGTTCGGGAGACCTTTGTGAAGGGTCTAGACCCAGGTTTTGCCGACTTTCATCGTGTATACCCAAAATTCCCAATTGGGCTGCAAGCAGGTTTTACGGCAGGGTTAGAAACCCTAAGAGAGTATCCCATAGCCTATATATAGGACCCCCTACTGGTCTCTCTGACCCTCATGATCCCAGGCTGCTACTTCCTAAGCCCTAACACCGTCTCCCTCTCTCGATTGCTCGCGCTCAGGCGAGGTCGCGACTGTGGCGCCACCGCATTTTGAAGAACAAAGAAGGCAGGAAGAGACGAGCAGCAGCCGTAGATCCCTGGACCATCGTGAGCCCAAGCACGATCCAACGGATCGGGCGAAAGGGGCAGAGCGCACATCTGACTTAGTGGAACCAGTGAACGTGCGGCTTTCGATTGAGATCTGACGATCAACAGTGAGTAGCGGGGTGCACAAACCAGTTAGTGGAGCTGATCGACAATGAGCGTAGGATCCAGGCGCGGACCATAGGCGCACCAATCAAACGGCCGTGAAATTTCGGTAAATCTCCTCTCTGATCAAAATTACAGAAAATAGCTTTTCCTTGCAAAATTAATAGAAAATGCTAGGATTATCCAATGAAGAAACTCTATATATGAAAGTTGGGTAGAAAAATGCAAGGAACTTGATAAAAATGATTTAAGAACCTGATTCTATTTCGTTTTACAAAAGTACCTTAATTTGGTAGAAGTATGTATTGAAAAGTAATTAGAAACCCTAATGGTGTATAAAAGATGTATCTTTGTAAGATAATGGGTTAATTAGAAAGATAATAACCTTATGATGCTTATGATGGAGTTTCTATCCATTTTGAATACAAAATTGGTTAAATTAGGGTTTATGTCCATAAATGAAAAGTAATGTATATGGAAACCCTAATTTAGGGTAAAAGAAAAAGAAAACCATGTTATTTTGAATTAAGGAAGTAAATTACTAAATAATGGTCCTAAGACTGTTAGGAATATTAAAAGGAGAGAATTTAAGGGTTTTAAGTGATTTTGAAGAATTAGGGTTCATGATAACTAAGAATGAAGGCAAAACCCTAGTTTCTAAGAAACCCTAAAATTTGAATAGAAACCCTAAGGGATATGATGAAATTGGATAAATATTAATAATAGTAAACTTGTACTTTTATTTGAGGGTTTTTGTGCAATTGCTTGATTGATTGGATTTTCTCTCTCTACAAGTTAATTCTGTAACCGAATCTGCAATAAGAGGTATGTGGTTACGCTTATGATTATCCTGATTAGTTTTCCGAGGATTTTATCGACATTTCCCTCATGGCTTGAAATAACTGTTGGATGTTTTAATTCATGCAACCATAGAGTGACTATGACTATCACTATGAGTATACATGTATAACTAGCTAGAAGCGAGCCTACCCCTATGGCTATGCAAAGGCTAAGGATAACCTAGAGCAAGGTCTAGGGTATCATGAGTTAGAAACTAGGCTACACATGTGTAGTGCCATGAGACTCTTAGCATACCATGCATTAAGGAGTGGGCTACCTACGGGTAGTGCCATGTGACTCATCCCTAGAAATTAATTCACCTATAAGGTGAAGTCATGAGGGGTATAATGGGAATCTACCATAAGGGAGGTAGAATCCAGGTCCACTGCAGGGACAACGCAGGGGATACGGTACACATGGATCGCGTAGTTATACTTAAAACGTAATATTGTTTGTTAATTGGTAATTGAATGCAATACATTGTTATGGATAATTGCATGATTAGTGAATTCCCCCACATACCAGCTTTGGTTGACCGACGTTTTGTTTGTCGGTGTTTTAGGTACGAAACAAAAAGGACAAACAATAAATTGTCATATTGTGAAATATATGAATTAAAGTCCAAGGAGGATTAGTTAGTTAGTCCCAGTCATGGATAGAAGTTTAGAAATCCAAAATTTTCAAAGGTATGCAAAAAAAATTATTTACAGCTTTTCAGTATAGTCTAGTACGATTTAATAATTGTTATCAATTAATTATTGAACCTTGATCTGGAAATTGGATAACGGCACCGACCTCTCGATCTCCCTTAATTGGGGGTTACCGGAAGGCAGGGTCGTTACAACCGTTGTGCACACTGAGGCCGCCAACATCTATGGAAAGTCATATCAAACTACAAAAGTGTGATATCTGGACACAACATGGTCAGTTTGAACATCCACAACCCATAGGCTAAGGAAGACTTCTCCTATTTCACTCCTATGTGTGAAACTTCCTACTGGAAGGCTCTTACGCATCCGTGATCTTGGTGTGGAAGTAGCATGTTTTCTCGATCTCGACTATTTCGCTTCTCGTTCTTGATCCTCAAGCTTCTCGGTTGAGGTCGTGAGCCTAGAGAAGGTCGGGATGTCACCCTGAATCTAACCAACACTACCTCCACCTCTCTGACTTTTGTCTGTAGGCTTCTCTATATAAGCTAATGACATCAACGGTGTAAAAATCCAACACAACGAGTCCAATATCCCTATTTAAAAACCTAATGATGTGTTCCTCTCTAGGTTGATATAGGGGTAAGTGTTCTATGGAGAGAAAACTCCTTTACTTTGTATGTAGTTCCTGCTCTCCATTCGCAAGGAAGGGGCAACACTTGTAATTTGTTTGATTAGTATATTTCAAAACAACCAGCCTCAAAGTCTCTCTTCCCATCAGAGTTTTAATTGATTACATCTTCCCACAGAGGTATTATCTTTTTTTTTGTTCTAATGGCAATGGATTTATGACCCCACAACCACCATTGATCGTGTTCACTTTTACTTGGACAATTTTCATATAGATGAATATTATAACACAAATCAAATGATATCTTAATGTATATTTCCTTTTCGATTGTCTGAAAGTTATGCATCAGATTTGGTTGACCCAATATATATATATATATATATATATATATATATATATATATATATATATATATATATATATATATATATATATATATATATATACCCATATAGGTTATATCTTCATTACCCGTGTGGGTAACTAAGATTCGCTACCCGTGCTTCAATTTTGTAATGGGATGACACATATATGTAATGAGACAACCAAATTTGTAATGTGACAACCGAAATTGTAATACAAAAACTCATTTTGTATTGCAGTGCTGTTAGAGTAATAAATATATATTTATTATTGTATCAACATTGTAATACAAAATGAGTCTTTGTATTACAATTTCGGTCGTCTCATTACAAATTTGGATTGTCTCATTACAAATGCATGCCTTCCCATTACAAAACTGATGCAGGGGTAGAGAATCTTAGTTACCCGCATGGGTAGCGAAGATATACCCATATATATATATATATATATATATATATATATATATATATATATATATATATATATATATATATATATATATATATATATATATATATATATATATATATATATATATATATATATATATATATATATATATATATATATATATATATATACGGTAGCGATCCAGTGAGAAACATCCTATGGTGAGAGCATGAGAGGCATTTGAATAACTACAAATTGGGAGCTATTTTTAAAAATCCAACCATATATATGGAAAAATAATCATTTCATTTACCTTCTCACAAAAAATCATTGCAATCAGACATTATTTACATGGCCATATGTACAATATACACTTTTTACATCTAACGGTTAGCCTGAAATTCAATATAGAGTGTCAAAAAGTATTTTGTTGTGGTGGATGATCTACAAATTGGATGGTGATAAAATTTTGTAGGAAGGTAAATATTAATATATACTTGTAATCTATATGGTTGCATTATGAAAAATTTATCTATATGGAGAGTTATTCAAATGCCTCTCATACTCTCACTAGATATGTTTCTCACTGGATCAATGCCATATATATATATGGATTTTGTACATTTTTTCCATAGATTCCGAATCGGTCATTGAGCTTGATTCTAACACATTTATTCATTAGATAAGTGACAATACTTTCTTTTGTGAGCCTTTGAGTCTAAATTTGAGATAAACATTAATTGTCTCCTAAAATTCATATCACGTGTCCTTTATGTTTTTTTGAGAAACCTTCATGTAGGAGAGAGAAAAAGAGATTATACTTTTCTCTTATATTTAAAAGTCATAAATTACAAGGGAAAACTTGTTGTCCAAGGTTTCTACTCTACATGTATTATTTTTTAATTCCATTTCCTTTGTCTTTCTCATCTATTTCTTTTCAATATTTTCAAGGATAGGAGAGAGAAAAGTGTGAGTATTTATTTTATGGGCATTGGACTCATTTAATCATTAATAAATTAAAGGAAGTATATTTTATTTTATTTCAATGTCAAACCTCATATAAAGGATTCAACATTTTGAGTAACTTGCATGAAAGTCCAAGTTTTTTATTATTAGGTTGAATTTTTGAAAATTAGACACCAAAATTATTTTATTTGAATTCTGGATGTTACATATTATCTGCTTCTTTCTTATCTATCTAGTTTGTTGTTTGATTTTAAATATTAAAAAGTAGTTATTGTTGGTATTTATATCCATTCTAAGTCTTATTTGGATTGATTGTCATTTGATAGTATTGTTGGATAAATATCTCTTATGTGAACTTCAACTTCGGACTGTAGGATGTGTTCTTGCGGTTGGTGGGGTGTCATAAAGATGATGTTATTGTTATGTATTGATTCTTAATGTTTAGATCTTGACTTGTTACTCATACTAAATAATTATCATTATGAAATTAGTAACATATATTGATCTCTTCACAGACATGCTCTAAAAGATGTTTTGAAGTTGGATTTGGTCTAAGTGATTGCCTTATCTGATTGATTAGATTATTACTGTAAACTAGATTTGACTATATGGTAGAACTATATGCTAGACTTTTTAATATATGTAAGTTTCTTTTAAGTTCATTATACTTAATATGATACTGGTGGATGTACCTAGCTTGAGTGGGAGGTATCCACTCACCGGGGCTCTGTATGTGTCTCATAAGGTTGTTTCAAATGTTTTTAGGTATAATGATATCTAGAAAAGAGGTTGTGACAAAGAAGATGTTAATAGAATAATCTAGATAGATTGTAATGTCCCTATACTCTATCTTTCGCAGGATAGGTTGTATATCGAGTTTTTTCTTTAATATTCAGGTATTTGATGCAAACTGAATCACATCAGAGTAGTAATTCTTGGTTCCGGTTTTAATGGACTTGAACACTATTTGAGGTGATCAAATATGTTATATTTAGATGACATTTTTATGAGGTTTTATGAGAAAGAAAAATAAAAAAAGGTTTATCTGTTTTTTCATATATTGTGATATTGAGTTTATTGAGAATTAGTTGTTTTGCTTCATAATCTGGGTTTATGTTTTGATTTTCCCTCTAATGGTTGGCATTAATGCTAATCAAACGAAAGGTCCCAACAATTAGGAAAACATGGTTGACATTATCAAAATAGATTTTGAAAACCTAAAAATATGATTCCTTACATTTTTGCATATTCGTGTGATTAACCATTGATTTACTCTATTTTTCCAAAAAATTGACAAAAAATTAGCTAAAATCCACACGGGCAACATCATCCAAATCAGAGGACAACTGGACATGGGCCCATGATGTTTTGGTCCAACTTGATCCAACCATATAGTGCAACCTGCTCAAGGAAGCGCACAATTGAATATCAAAAAGAGGTGTAAAAAGTCCACAAACACCATTGACATATAAATATTTTGGCATATCCCATTGGAGCATCAAGGTCAAAATGGATCCTTTGATATCCTACTTTGATCCAAGTAAAAGATCAACATTGAGCTTGCAAAACTCCAATCAAACTTGGTAATATTAAGTCATTATTCGGGTGTTCTATGGTTTGGGGCTCCGGAACCACCTCTAGCCATGACATGGAGAAGTTCCAAGCTATGGGAGACCCGAATGGATAAACAATAGATCAAAAGTAACCAGAGAGGGTTCATAGGAGAATAGTAACACTTCTAAAAAAATGCTTTTTACAATGGGCAAAACAAAACAATTTTGTTGATTGTGTTGTAGTTAACTTATTTATTACAACAAGTCTATTTGTGTGTTGTATATTGTAAATTTTATACAACACAAGTTATATACAACAGGGAAAACATGGTGTAGTATACATGATACTACAATAGGTGCTAAACTATTTTGATATACTATAGTATCACAACATACTAAACCAGTTGTAAGAGACTCTAATCAAACAACTTTCTCTAACCCATTGAATAATCACATATGTTAACCAATTATAATAGACAATAATTAAACAACATACTCTAATCCATTGTAATATACCATAATCATACAATATGTGTTCACATGTTGTAATAGTTACATGTTGTTATAGTTCACAATCACACAACATGTTGTAATCCATTTTTATATACCAAGATCACATAAAAGACTCCAACCTATTGTTATATATTATAATTACACAACACACTCTATCATGTAGTATAATCACTTGGAGGGAATGACCAATGGAGAGAAAACTGTTTATTTTACAAAAATTCTAATTGAATTGAAATATATTCTTATAAGACAACTTTCTAATGAGAAAGAAATAGACTTAGTTGGTATGGGTACACCAACAAAATTTTAGATAGAAATTAAAATTTTGGTAAGAAATTTATTCAGAAGGAGGTCTTTTCTTGGAGGGAATGATAACTCCTTGAGAAGTTTTTCATAATTGGATTTAAAGTAAGTGTTGGAACTTCAATTCTAGGACTTCTAACAAGTTACAAACTTACACACAAAATATAGTTCTGAGTTCTCTTTTAAAAAGAGAAGAAAATAAGTTTGGCGATGACTAACAACATTTTCAATTATATTCTTCATTCTTTATAAATTATGCATGTAGAATATTTATGACTAGAAATTTTTGTAGTGTGGATATGGTTTATTTCCAAAATTTTAACATAATATAAAAAAATACTATACATTATAGCTGCACCATGTAAAATAATTTTACATTGTAACCACCATAATCAAAGCAAACTATAATATAAAAGACGTATGAATATTACAAAAAAATAATCACACCGCACTATGTGACAAAAATGTGATTTATCTAACATATTCTTATTCTTTATTTTTAAAAAAGGTCATACCTGCGAAACGAAACATCATGGTGGATACCACTATGACAATAAAGTATGTTATCGCTATCGGCAAGAAGGACATATCTGTGATGTTGCCCTCTCTCTGACCCTCAAGGATAGTGATTGGACACCACGAGGGGTAGTCCCAACTGTTGAAGAATGCCAACAGGTTTAAGTTTTCACTACTAATGATAAGGGTACTCAGACTGATATAGACCAACTTCTGGGAAGTGGCCATCCCTAAAAAGTGGCAGTACACCTTGCATTAGAAGATGTATGGCTCAATGAAATAATATAGTTCTAAAAATGAATCTGATCGTGTGTAAGAAAACTATAAATGAAGCATTTGGTAGTGATCCAATTCTTGAATGATAATTCACATGGTATAGTATTATAGCTCCCAGCTAGAAAATGCATGAATAGAACAAAAAAAAATGTGTGTAAAGGACATGTCCTCTTATAATAATAGAAATTTTGGGTTTGAGTATGTTTTTATGATCCTTGGTGCTTCTAGGTATTAGTTTTATCTTGTCCTAGGATAGGACCCTTCCTAAAGGGGTTCATAAAAAAATGAGAAAACATTAGAGATCACTTACAAACTTGAGAGATTAAGTATAGGAAACTTAAAAGCACGTATACCGAGTATTATTCATTGCACCCATGTATGCCATCTATAAGGGACATGAGGAATTGTCACTATGGGAGTGACCAACATAATGGGACTAGACCCAGATGGGAAGGTCACCATGATCCCCATGAAGGGACATAAATAAAACTATGTGTGCCTTAAAAGATGAAGGAAATTTGGGTAAGAATTCTAAAGGGTATAATGTTCTTGAATATTGTTAGAGAAACAACAAGAAAATGTGGGTTGAAATAAAATAAAGTTATGACTACTCAATATAACGCTAAGTCAATCCTAAGGTTAAGAATGGATGAGACCAATCGGGGTAGGAGTTGATTTTTTCCTGAATACACAAGACCATATTGTTGGGAGGTAATGACTATGTTTGCCCTTGGCCCATGGGTTAGGAGGTTGGACACCTTCATGAGTTCATGTAGCCCAAGGGGTAAATGTGAGAGGCACTCTCTAAATGCATAAGGATGAGATCACTCCAAAAGTACCAACACCCTAGAGACTTTGAGGATATGACTAAGGATAATGGGAAAAAATATAAGAAGTCCAGTGATTATGAAATTGCATGAACCCTAGAGTGAGGGAGGCTCTTAACTTCAAGAAATATAAGAATATTTTGAAATGAAAAGAATGTATGGTTTAGAGTCGTGTTGAGAGGGATTCAACCTAAATATGGAATTAAAATGGCAATCTGTGATGCACCATCTCTACTCTTGGAATGGGATGAACTGTGTATTGTGACATCAGCCAAATGCTTATTTCATCTTGTTATGAGTGTAATAGAGGAGATAGACACATGCCATATTAGAAATGGAAATGATATGAAGAATAAACGCCTAAGTTGAAACCCTTTTTGGATAACTGAGAATTTGAGGTATGACCACACCCTTAGGAGAGAATATTGAATGAATGGTTTGGAAACCAAGGTGAACAAGGTAACCACCAAATTAAAATTTCAAATGAGGATATATTTATCAAGTGGGAGTATGAATTTTGTAGGTATAACATTGAATCTGGTGATCAAAATGATGGATGCAGGAGTTGAAGTATCAAATAAAGGTAAATCAAGCATGACTTGTTGACCAAGCTTTTAACAACCCAGTTAGATGACCCAGAGTTAGTTGAAATGATGGGTTTGATGGAGAAACCTCAGACACATACCTAGTTGGGTGTAAATGGTGGAATTTGATATGAAAGTTGTATTTGGGTTCCTGAGGATTCACCTAAGGACTTAGAAGTTCATTAGTCTGAGTTTACCATGCATATAGGCATGAAAAAGATGTTTAAAAACTTAAAATGATATTTTCTGGTAGCATGTAATGAATAGAGACATAGCAACATATGTAGACAGTTGTCTCACATGCCAAAGGGTGAAGGATGAACACCAATGACCAAGTGGATTACTACAACTAATTGAGACTCATAAGAGGAAATGGGACCGGAACACTATGGATTTCATGGTGGATCTCACCAAGACAAAGAGAGGTCATGATGCAATATGGGTTGTGGTGAACCACCTAACCAAATCAGCACATTTCCTCTCTTAAAGGTTATTGCCAAATAGACAGACATAGTTGAACTATATGTTAGTAAATGAGTTTGTCTGCATAGTGTTCTGAGTTCAATTATATCTGCTCGGGACCCTAAATTCACTTTGAAATTATGGTAGAAAGTGTATGAGGAATTTGGTATGAGGTTGAAATGCATAGCCCATCACCCCCAGACTAATGGATAGTCAGAAAGAACAATATAGACTTTAAAAGATCTACTGAGAGAATGTGTTCTCGAATGGGTTGTATCATGGGAGCAGTACTTACCCTTAGATGAGTTTTCCTATGATAATATATACCAAGCTTGTATCAGGATGCCTCCGTATGAAGCTCTTTATGGGAGGCTATGTCGATCACTGCTTCACTGGGACAATGCCTCCTGAGAGGACCTTTACTGAGGTCATAGGAACTACAATTATATGTCGGTAGGGTCACTTTAATCGAGTAGGGGCTGAAGAGAGCCCAGGATTGACAGAAGTCGTATGTTGATGCAAAGCAAAAAAAATTGCACTTTACTGTATGTGACTATGTGTTTTTGAGAATCTGACCTCTATGATTTATAGCTAAGAACATAGGAAAATGAAGTCGCCGATACGTGGGTCTATTTGAGATTCTAGAATAGATGAGTGAAGCCGCTTGTCGTTAATCCTTACCCCCACAATATAGTATGATGTCTGATGTGTTCCATGTGTCTCATCTGAAGTGCTATTCGAAGGATCCTATCCATATGTCGAGTATTGAGCCTATTTCACTCTAAGGGAGGTTGAAATACCCTGAGTCACCTGTGAGGGTACATGATACAAAGGTGAAAGAGCTCAACAACAAAAAATAGAAATAATAAAGGTTCTTTGGAAGCAAAATGGAGAGGATAGTGCCACACGGAAGCTAAAGACATACATGGAAAAATGCCATCCTTCTATGTTTGTATAATTAGTTGAATTTTGAGGAAAAATTCCTATAAGAGGGGAAGGATGTTATAACATGGGTTTTCACATGTATTTATCTAATTGAAATGCAATCATTTGAAAAAAGGGCACATATGAAATTTGGCGTGCTTTGTTTTGAAAGAATAGTGTTCCCTTGCAAATTTCCCTTATGGTGAATTTCGTGGTTTCTACCTTTTTGTTAATTCAATAATGGATATAAGGGGAAAGGAAGAGAAGAAAATACAATAATGAAAAAAGGTAAAAGAATAATAGGTAATAAGTGATATCCTTATGAGGATTATGTAGGATTCTCTAGAAAGTGGTATGGATGACCACTATTGGTTGAATTTTGGTCTCACATTGTTGTTAATAAGAAAAATAATCCAAATCAAGAAAATAGAAAAGATAAGAAAGAGAAAAGGATTAAGCTAATGCATAAAATATGTCTTATAAGAGGAATGCATGCATATTAAGAAAAATCATCTTTTCCTTTCAAACCTTGGCCATGAGTAGATAAAGTCGTAATGGACTTTCCCTCAAAATTTGGGATTGAAAAGATGAAAGTATTAGGAAATATGAATTTTTCTAGAATTACTCAAGTGAGAGGATAATTGTCAATGTGCATTAAATGTCATAATTCTTAGTTCATACTGGAGCTATATCTTGTTCCTTTATTTTATCATGTGTGCTTCCGATCTTTGGATTGAGATCCAATGATAATCGCCCCATCATCTACCTTACTTAGATTTTAGAGAGTGGGAATAAGAATCAGACATGTTCCATCCCCTCTCTCTCTCACCATTGCACAAGAAGATCACAAAATTGTCCCAATGACTTGGTGAGATCATTACAAGGCTACCTACCTTAGGTTTTACCTAGCTTTGGGATCTCTAGAAGAATCACCCAATCTCTGAGTCAACCATGCCCAAACCCTAAGCTATATAAGGAGCCCTAGACTCCTTGCAAACATCATGAGCACTCATGAAGAATGCCCCTAGATCCTCGAACACTTCCCTACTCTCAATTGCTCAATCCATCTTGTCCTACTCCCTTGCCTATTCTTGTTGTCTAGCCATAGAATCTCCTTGTTGTTTGATTGTCTCTAACCAAAATATGATCAATTGAGGCCCTTAGTGAGTTCTCCAGAGCAAGGTGGAGGTGGATGAGTCCTTGCTTGCCGAAGAAGAGACCTAGACCCTTGAGTCAAATCACTAGTTGTCCAGTTGGCTCGGGAGAAGAATAGAGCTGACGAATAAGAAGCAGGACCCCAGTAGATAGACCATATTACCTCTGCCTCTCCTTCAAGATAAGTAGGACATTTTGGTCTTTTTACCCTTTCTCTGTTTAGCTAGCACGGAGCCACACAGGCTCACCCTACCTAGGTGGCATGAGCCTACTGGTCATCCCAGTTTACTTGGAAAGGTCGGGATCAGGACGCACTCCCTAGTTGGGAGCATGTGATTGGTACGTATGTAATTAATTTGTAAAAATTATACTAAATCATGGGAATGCCCATACAAGGGAAGTAATATATGAACTTTACTTAGAAAAATACAAGGAATTGAATAAAACTATAATCAAGACCTAGATCTTCCTCTAGTTTAAAAGTACCCAAAGTTGCCATCTTTTATATGGTTAATCATTAGAACCCTAATGATACGAACCGTTCGCAGAAAACATGATTTACTTAAACAAAAGCGTTCGTTAGCAGAGGATTACTAAAAATCACCAAAAATTAAAACCATTTACAAAGAGATCCAAACATAGGGAAAACTCTTTGAATAAGAACCAATGTATTTTATTTACATCCTGGTTCATAAGTACATATCATGTACCATCCCTTCTCGAGGGTTACAAACATCAACTGCTCTGTTAAAACTATACACAGGCAGCATAAAAAGCTCAAGGCATTAAGCCAAAATCTCATATTGATTCATTAAAGTTCAAACTACTAACTCCGAGGACCTGAGAGTATAGAGATGATACATAGGACTTCTATCTACAAGACACGATAGATAGTACACTCAACCTGAGTTGTCACTGTTGTCCTTGTTGCTGCTGATGTTCTTCCTCTGCAAGATGTTCTCAAACTCCTCCTTGCTCACCTACCTAAGAAAATGTTGAATCCCACGGGGGTGAGACAATTGAAAATTGCCCCAGCGAGAGATATAACTCTCTGTCAAAAACATTATTATTGCAATTTAATAATATAAAACTGAGCAGAGGATAAGTAGTTTAGATCATTCTCATCTTTTAAAGTATTGCAATTGTTTATGATAGAACAGTAAATCATCTATTCTCTTTATAAGGAATAGGAAGAACATGTATATCATTTATCTATCATATCATTTCAACATCTCAAGCTTTTCCTTATTATCCTGATATGTCACCCATGATTCATTTTTGTTTCCATCTGTTGGCCTTAGCCAATCTGCTAAATAGATATTGAATTATTCCAGACATAAGAGTATACATCATCATATTCTATCTAGGCATTGGACTATGCCAATCCTTTGGTTATAGGCTTCATACCTTTGCCAGGTATTGAACCATGCCAATCCTGATTTCACAGCCAGGAATTGGACTCTACCAATCCTGATTACACAGCCAGGCATTGGACTCTAACCAATCCTGATTACACAGCCAGGCATTGGACTCTAACCAATCCTGATTACAGGCTTCATGCCTCTGCCAGGTATTAGACTTGAACCAATCGTGATTACACAGTCAGGCATTGGACTTTAACCAATCTTGATTATAGGTTTCATGCCTCTTCCAGGTATTGGACTTTAACCAATCCTGATTACACAGCCAGACATTGGACTCTAACCAATCCTGATTATAGGCTTCAGGCCTCTGCCAGGTATTGGACTTTAACTAATCCTGATTACACAGCCAGGCATTGGACTCTAACCAATCCTGATTACAGGCTTCATGCCTCTGCCAGGTATTAGACTTTAACTAATCCTAATTACATAGCCAAGCATTGGACTCTAACCAATCCTGATTATAGGCTTCATGCCTCTGACAGGTATTGGACTTTAACCAATCCTGATTACATAGCCAGGCATTGGATTCTAACCAATCCTGATTACAGGCTTCATGCCTCTACCAGGTATTGGACTTTAACCAATCCTGATTACACACCCATACATTAAACTTTGGCCATTCCATCATACTTAATCACATTCTTTATGTAATACAAGTATTCCTCTCTTCCCCTTTCAGCATATTCAAAAACATGTATGATCATGATTTCATTATTATTATTGTATCCTTTTGTTATTATTATCATATTATTGAGTTTCCATTTCTTGGTTTATTATGAACATTATCATCTCTTACAAGAGACCCTTATAATCATCTTGGTACCTCTTACTAGGAAACAACTTACTCATATGGCTCTCAAGGCCCATTAAAACATCTTTAATGTAACAATTAGGATAACACTCTTCATATGTTATTCATCCAGGTATGTTGGATTTGAGATGCATCAAGGGGTATCACTCTTAAAGAGCTGGATGTGATATCTTTGAGGTCTTGAAGTATTACTTCCCTCATCACTTTTAACTTTACTTAAGTTTATCAACTTATATTGTATTAAGGTATTTTCCCATCTTAACACTTTTATCCACTAACCTATCACCTTTATCATAAAGTGCATAGGTTATAGAACACACGTAAGAATTGTCTGACTATCTTCAATGATATGGACTCATCTCAGATTAAAGCATTGCTTGCTATATGGTTGCCTATAATCAACCACTTTAGATATTTCCTTCATCCGAATATTAGCCACTATTCCATTATTAGGATTAGGGTTTCACATATCGTCACCCTTCATTAGGGTTAGGGTTTATCATGGCATTATCCGAAATTAGGGTTAAAGCTTCTTATTCTATATCACATAGGAATTCTCACTCCCTTACCCAAAATTAAGGGTAGGGTTTCTTATTTCATTACCGATATTTGGGGTTTCATATATTACAATCTCCAGTTAGGATTTCACATACCTTCATCCCACGGTTGTACTGACCAGCACGGCTATGATGCCCCTAGGCAACACCCTATATTAGGGCTTCTTATAACATCACCCTATATTAGGGTTCTTATATCTTTCCCCCAAATTAGGGTTTCATGTACCTTTACCCGAAATTAGGGTTTCATGAAGCATCCCCTTGAATTAGGGTTTTTCATTATGTTACCTTGAATTAGAATTCCTCATGTCCTTACCCTAGATTAGGGTTACTCCATTACCCTAGATTAGGGTTAAGGTTTACTATTCATATCAATTAGAATTTCTCATATCCCAATTTATCTCAATCCAGATTTCCCCATCAATTAGGGTTTTCCCATCAATTAGGGTTTTCCCATCAATTAGGTTAGTTCAACCCTTCATTAGAGTACATACACCTATGATTATCATAGTGTACTTATTTTCATTTATAAGCATCAAAGGATGAGTACTCTAATTACATTAATTATTTAAGTACCCTAAAGGTACTTCCATTGTAATCAACATTAGTATACTTTTCAACCACTCAAGGGGCTATTGGTCTTTTCATAATTATTATTTTTTTGTCGGTAAAAAATCGTGTTACTAAAATTCTGGTTCCCAAAACTTTGGGTACAAGTGATTGCGCCCCATAAAAAACTTGGATAAAACATAATTTGAACTAATTGAACCTTTAAATGGTCTTGATCAAATAGACCTCAATTGGTTTTGATCAATCAAACCTTCAATTGGTTTCAGACCATCTACTTCTTCATTGGGTTTAGGACCAATTTGGACCTCCATTCGGTTTTGATCATAACCTTTAAACGATCTTGGGGTCACACCCTCAAACGGTCTTAGGGTTAGACCTTCAAATGGTCTTGGCCCTTAGTCCCTTAAATGGTCTTGAAACCATTTCCTTTCAAATGGTCAACTATCTCAAACGATCAACAATCCTAAACGGTTTTGATTTTATTAAACCTATTAAATGGTTTTGATCAAATGGACCCCAAACGGTCTTGATCCAATTGAACCCCAAACGGTCTGAGACTGTTTGATCCCAAACGGTCTCAAGACTGTTTGGTCCAAAACATCTAGAAACCGAGAGGATTAACTAGGGTTCCATTCACTCAAATCAATTAAGGATTTACTTCATTGAATCCATCATCAATTGAAATATTAATTATTCATCGGTTGCTAACCATTGGATCTTCAACCATCCAATAATACTCAACCATAGACCTCCAAACGGTCTTGAGACCATTTGGTTGACCTCCAAACAGTCTTATGACCGTTTGGGTCAATCAACCCTTAAATTGATTCAATTCACTTAAAGATTCAACACTAAACCCAATTAGGGTTTGCAATAAATGGATCATTCATAACTGGAGCCATTAAGATCAAATCAATTGTAACCAATTGAATCAACCTTCAACTATATCATCACTTGTCTTCCAAACGGTCTTGAGACTGTTTGGTCTCAAGTCTTTTGAAACTGTTTGCTTTAGATATTATTGAGATGTGTGCTTAGGATGATGTCATCATCATCAAGCTACGATCCTTCATAATTTGTTGTAATTCTCATAGTGGTTCCATTGATTTGATCAAATGAATTTCAATAAGAACAAAATGATCAACAATTGATGAAGAATTGAATGCAATAATAATATTAAGGATTTAAGTTATAAAACTCGCCTCCAAAGAAGCTTCAAACTCCACGTCTTCAATGGTGAAATCAACTCCTTCAACTATCCTAAGCTCGTCCTTAAGTCTTTGAGTGAAAAGAATGGCTAGGGTTGAAGTTTGAAGGGAGAAAAGAAAAAATCAAGCATTGATTTGTAATTTCCACCATGAAATCAAGGTGAAAGAGGACCATGGAACTTACCTACAGGTTGGGGATCGTCCTCCTCCTGCTCCTAAGTTCCCTTGGTCGTTTTTCAAGCAAAGAGTGAAAGTGGTTTCGAAATAACCCTTTCAAGTTATGGATATGTGAGTATATATGTGTATTATTGAATTTCTTTTTAAGAGAGAAAATGTAGGGGATAATTCCTCCATTTCCTTGCCACTTTCCCCCTCTTCTTCCTTACATACGAATCCTCCTTCCTTGAATTTCATTCCCTTCAATTATCCATGATTTAAAGGAAAAGAAATTAAGCACCTTAATCATATAATAATAATATCCATAAGTTAGTGGATATTACTTTTTCCTTTAACTAATGTGAGTGGGATCTCCACTCACTCAGATATTTTTGAGTGCCTTTGCAAGGCTCAAGGGAGTCCACTCTTAAGCAAATTCAACCATATAGTTTTTGGTTGAAGGCACTTCAATGAATATTTTTTATTTTTGCATTAAATTGAATTAGGGTTCCAATTATGCTTAAATCTTGATTATTTTAATATCAAGATTCTCTCTCTTCAAAAGTGATTCAAATGAGGTGTACCTCTCATTTTCTTTTGTCTACATGATTCCAAGAAACATTAGGGACCCTCTAGAAGTGGTATTTTGCATATTGAACCCTGGGTTTTGGGTAAATTGCACATTACACCAAAACTAGGTTTTAATGCACAAACATTGCTTAATAAGCTTTGTCTTGGTACTCAAGCTACCACAAGCCATAACACAACATCATTCTCATTCTTATGATGTTTCAACATTTGAGGAACATTTTATCATGTACAATTTTCAAGTTAACCCCTCAAATTGGATAAATTGCACTTTAGTCCAAAATAAGCAAACATTGCTTCAACATTATTCAAAAAGGACTAAAATTGAAACATAAGTTCCTCTTGAGCCTTAATTAATTTTCAAAAAATAAAATTGAGGATATAATTAACTATCTTAAGCAAAACTCCTAGGGTTAAGGCATAACCCAGGTCAGGGATATTACACCTAATTTCTAAGTTTTTATGATCCTAATGTGTTCAATTGACTTTAGTAATCAAAGATCGCCCCTTTTTGATAAAAAGATAACTTGGATCTAATTTGAGATTATTAACTCATTTATTGATGAATTATGGTTTCCTTAAGATTAAAAGTACACATAATGATAAGATTAGGGTATGTAAACCAAAAGAGCATGAAAAGTTACAATTAGGGTTTGGAAATCCAAAGCCATAATGACACCCTAAGATTGAATCCAAAACCCTAACTTGGAACCCAAGTCAATCTTAATGGTAGATATTGGATAAAATAGTAATGCATGGGTATCATGCTTTAATTTCAAGATAGTTGCTTGTCTGGTTACTCTTGTTGCTTTTTCTTGGAAATCAAGTAACTTCTGAGATAGGTGTGTGGTTCCTCCTATGAATACCCACATTACATTGTCGGTGATTTCTGAGGTTTTCCAGTTTGCTTGAAACTAAATGCTTGCTTGTTATTTACTTCATGTAATCTATAAATTCACTATGTCTATTACATTATATGCTTGTAACTTGCTCGAACCCCACATGCCAACTGTGGAAGTTTGATAATGGAAGAAATGAAAGAGTCTTTGTGATTACTAAGACCAAGATCAAGATTGGGAAGGTTAGACCAGGCCCCAAATTGGGAAGGGCACATGAGGTCAGGCCCTAGATTGGGAAGACCAATATGGCACCTAGCTCTAGATTGTGAGGTGTCCTAATGTCCACAACAGGGACAAGACCCTAAGAGAGGGTATCCTATAGGATGAGTAAAAATGAGTCAAAAAGTTATGAAGAAAATGATAATTATTATTTTGTAATAATAATTGTTGTGGATATATTGTTACACTTAGATGTAATCTTTTGTTTCCCTCAGCAATACCAATAAAACTTGTTATATTGATCGTGTTTTGGATTCACAATGTTTTTTGTGATACTATTAATGTTGAAAGATGGATACCCATAGAAGTAGGCATTAAACAAAGAAATGTAATGTAACGCTTGGAGGGTTTAGTTAGATAGTTTTACTTCTTATGGTAAACTTTATAAATCCACATTTTGTAAACCATGTTGGAGAATTTATGTTAATTTTTTTACCAAATAATTTCAATATAATGAAAATTTATTAACTACTTCTAGTTATTTGATAAATCTCATCATGTATTTATGATAATGGCCCTTGTCCTCCTAGCCTGCTTGAATATGGGATAATAGGGGGAGGGGTCGTTATAATAGTGTTTCATAAGTTCTTTTAAGTGTAGGGATTATTGGTAATCTAGGTCTGCATCAATAAAAGTCTAACTAATAAACAAATATGAATGTCATATTACCCATTTCCATTAAGCCCATTTTCATTTGATTTATGAAAATTTATTTTAGTTAGGAAATTGTATGTTATACAATCATAAGTGCAAGATGGGTGGTTGATTGTGATTGACATGTGATGGAATTCTATATTGTCAATCTAGGTTAATTGTGTTGGGCTTGTTGGCTAAGAAACCCACCATGCAACATATGGACTAGCTGAAGTTTACCTTGGAGAGCGTCATGTCTCACATGCATTCGTCCACTAGGAATGATCATGAATACTTTTCTTAAGGATACTCAGTGTAATGGTTGTAGTGTCAACATTTAGTATTGATCCTTTTCTTAGAAAATTTTGTAATTTTATTTCACCGACAAGAGGAGGAATGCATGAATTTGTGGCACTTAAATTATATAAAAATATGAGGATCTATTGGTAGATAGTTATAGTGGTGTAGCCCAAAGACCTAGTTTTTTAGGATAATTTTTGTTAAGGCACCTACGGGTGGCCTAAACATATTTGTCTTTTTGATTTTTTCTATTTGTCTATATTTGAATTTCATTGATACTAATAAAATATTAAAACTCTTAAAACCAAGAAGATAGAGGATGACTACATGTTGTCCTCTAAATCCTACATGAGCTCTGATTCCTCAACGCATATCCATCAAGTTTGGCGAATAAATGTAAAGACTAATGTCCATTCCTAGTTAATAAAAATGTAAGGTCAAATCTGATGATCTATATGCTCGAGTGTGTCATAGGTTAATAGTTTGACATTATTGTCTTACTACAAGATTGTCTGGAGTGATTTCAGTATGAATGGCTATATACCTCCACAATAGAATTATGAATATGGTAAGAACGTATCAATTCAATAAATCTAAGTGAATATACATATGTATGTATTCAAATATTTTATATTTTTTTAACAATTACAATTATGCATATGATGATAGACTATCAATTATATATCTTTTTAATGAGTGATGATCATTCAATTTATAGTTCTATTCCTTAATTTGTAACTTTTACTTCATATTTATATTTCAACATGAAATTTGATTTGTTTTGCCCTTACTCAGTAACATGCACTAGAAATTATCTTGACGCTTTGGGTACCCTAACTAGGGGATATTTACTAAAATTCACAATTACAGAGTAAGTATAAATATTTAACTATCAAACATTTATCAATATGTTTTATCATGATATATGAATTTTGTTAACTATCTTATGCATTTAAATTTATAATGGTATAAAAAAATTCCAAAATTGCAGGCTACAAACTGTAAAAAGCAAACTCGATACCCTAGAAGTACATTTAGGTACTTCAATTACATACAAACTCATGCCAACTCTTCTTAACTTTTAAGATAATAACTTTTAATTGTTATGTATTCTTATAGTATAATTATACACATTCCCTTTCAGCACTTTGACACCCAATCTTACTCAAAGGCAATATTATTTTATGAAAGAAGTAGACTTATACAAAGCTCTATGTTTTATCTATATAGTTCGTAAAATTT
>OY856410.1:829628551-829641051 GCA_963693085.1 Alisma plantago-aquatica
GGTGTGTAGGATGTGATGGAGTGGACATTTGGAATCTTAAAATGTCCAATGGCACAAGTGAAGTCATTTATGTTGAGTTGTTTTGAGAATCCCAAGTGTCTTAGTAAAGTTGGAGTGTAGATTGAGGTTTGTATAATGATTTGGATCCATAAGTTATGCCTATTTGAGGAATTTAATTGAATGATCTAACAATTGAGTTTTCACACCAAATTCGTGTACAAGGTACCTCGAGTAGTGAGGAATATATGGTTAAAATTTGGTGGCAATTGGATGTTCCTAGAGGAAGTTATTAATGTTTGAAATTGGTGAAATAATGTGAATAATTGATGTTCTTAGACCTAAGTTTGGGGCTTAATGGATGTCTCACGCGGCCTTGGTTTGGGCTATGTCTGTGTGGACAAATCTGGGCCGTGGTTTAAGGGAAGCCACGGATTGGGTTGTGGCTAGCTTCAACATGGATCATAGATCATAGATCGGATGGATGTAAGTTTGTCCTCAACCTCCAGCGGATTGGGGCTGAGACGTGAGGAGGACGAGGCCATGTTTGCCTCCACCACTTCACGGATCGTGGGAGTGAGAAAGATTTTCAGCTGGACAGTTGGCTTCAGACTGGGATGAGCTCCCATTTAACCCCTTGGGCGAATGCCTCACCACTCCAGTAGAGAGAACAAATTTCCCTTTCTCGTTGCTTCTCCACTGTGGGATGCTTGGGGTATGGGGAAGTAGAGAATGGAACTAGAAGGAAGTAAGGAGAAATCAAAGAGAGGAAGAACGAAGGTTGGAGTTGGGGGGAGTTCGATCTTGGTCCCAACTGAGGTTTTGGGTAACCTTCTAGGGCCGACGAGCTTCACATAGCCGGAATAGAAGATGGAGCTCAGGTGAGGTCACAGGGCTGTAGCATCTCCTGTGGGAGGCATTTCTGAGCTCATGGATTTCCGAAGGTGCTCTTGGGGGCTCTAGATTGAAGGTTGGGAGCGGGGATGAGGAAAACCCCTTTTGCTCCGCCATAGCAAGACCTGACGCCGGCGGACTCCTCAAATTCACGGTGAGGAGATGCCAGAAAGAAGCCTAAAGGCCAAAACAGCTGAGGGAGCATAGTCAGATCTTGCAGACCTCTATCAAGTTTGTGAGGAGGAGGAGATCATCACCTCTCCCTTGCCGGAGTCGAGCCTCATGGTGGCGGCTTTGTTCTTGAGTCACGCAGACTGAGCACGCAATGAGAAAGGGGAGTACGGGTGAACCGGGTCCAGATCAGAGAACCAAAATAGGTTCAAAACCCGGAACCGCCCAACTGTGCCCAAGCATAAGAAGCGAGCCCCTAGACAGGACACGTGGCGACGCCGTATTGGTCACAAAAAGGTAAATATCTCGAAAATACTTAGATTTTTGTATAAATCATAATAATTAGCTCGAGTATCAGAAAAATACAAACAAAGTACCTAAATTCTCAAAAAAAATGAGTAGAACACAGTAGAATGATAATATTAGTCTTTTGATGCATTAATAAACGTGATATCATGTAAGATGTATAATGCTTGTTTAATGGATAATAAATGTCAAATGATGTTCTAAAATTATGATAACATGTCAGTAAGTCTATAATCATGTTTATAATGCATATGATGTCATATATGGTCAAGTTTATAAACAAAAGCGTATAATTTGATTAATATGGCTAATTAGAGCTTATAACCCTAAATAAAATGCAATAAATACATACATGCTCACTAAATGATGAAATTTACAGAGTAAGCCCATATCAGTATCTAGAACCTTAGAATTAAATATGATATTAGGTTGATACACATAATCCATGTTATACAATGATGTTTTCTCTTAATGTGATATAAACCCTAATATGATTAATCAGAGTTTCTAAACACTAAGGATGAAACCCTAACAATGAGATATGTTATAACCTAATCAGAGTTTATAAACCCTTGTTTGAGCCTTCTATGAAGGGGTGTTTCACCTTAGATGTTTTAAAACCTCCTTTTGGAGATGGCTATGGAGCTTTATTTTTAGATATGTTGCACCTAAGATTGTTTCCTACCTATGGAAGAAGATCATTAGTTTATCCTTAGAGTATGAGTATGGCTCAATTTTGAGGATGAAATTTCTTTTAAGATGTATGTGATGTGACAAAGTGGTTTCTGGCTTAATTCCGAGGATGAAATTTCTTTTAAGGTATGTAGGATGTGATGGAGTGGTCATTTGAAATCCTAAAATGTCCAATGACACAAGAGAAGTCATGCATGTTGAGTTGTTTTGAGAATCCCAAGTGTCTTAGTAAAGTTGGAGTGTCGAGTGAGGTTTGTATAATGATTTGGATCCATAAGTTATGCCTATTTGAGGAATTTAATTGAATCATCTAACAATTGCGTTTTGGCACCAAATTCGTGTACAAGGTACCTTGAGTAGTGAGGAATCTATGGTTAAAAGTTGGTGTCAATTGGATGTTCCTAGAGGAAGTTATTAATGTTTGAAATTGGTGAAATAATATGAATAATTGATGTTCTTAGACCTAAGTTTGGGGCTTAATGGATGTGTCACACTCCCTTGGTTTGGACTGCGTCTGCGTGGACAAATCTGAGTCGTTCTTGGTTAATCTGATGGTTCATGCCCTTGGCTTAAGGGAAGCCACGGATTGGGTTGTGGGTAGCTTCAACATGGATCGTAGATCATAGATCTGATGGCTGTAAGTTTGTCCTCAACCTCCAGCAGATTGGGGCTAAGTCGTGGGGAGGGTGAGGCCACGTTTGCCTCCACCACTTCATGGATTGTGGGAGTGAGTGAGATTTTCAGTTGGACAGTTGGCTTCGGATTGGGATGAGCTCTCAGTTGACCCATTGGGTGAACTGCCTCACCACTCCAGTAGAGAGAACGAATTTCCCTTTCTCGTTGCTTCTCCATTGTGGCAAGCTTGGGGTATGGGGAAGTAGAGAATGGAATTATAAGGAAGTAAGGAGAAATCAAAGATACAAAGAACGAAGGTTGGAGTTGGGGGAGTTCGATCATGGTCCCATCTGAGGTTTCGGGTAACCTTCCACGGCCGATGAGCTTCACACAGCCGGAATTGAAGATGGAGCTCGGGTGAGGTTGCAGGGCTGTCACATCTCCTATGGGAGGCATTTCTGAGATCCCAGATGTCTAAAGGTGCTCTTGGGGGCTCTAGACTGAAGGTTGGGAGCGGGGATGAGGAAAACCCCTTTTTCTCCGCCATAGAAGGACCTAACTGACCGGCCTAAATCGCGCGTCCTAAAATCAGAGGCGTATTTGAGGTAGTCGAGCCTTCACATTTATAACTAGAATCCTTCTAGGCCCCCGCAACTTTGTTTACGGGGTCAAAGTAGTCATACGGGGTCGAACACAGGGACAAGGTGGGTCGTATTGACGACTCTGAATCGACACTCTACACTCCGGTGGGTATAAAGAGATATTAAAGTTCCCCGAAGGGGAACAACAAGCTGTCACGATTAAATCAAAGAAAACTATCTCCAACTGGAGTTACAAGAAAGATTAAGATTTTGTCATTTAGCAGTTTTTAGGAATTTTCATGCAACAGAAAATAGAAAGATGAACTGCAGTTTAAGGCGTAATGCAAGGGAAAAGACTTCAGTAAGACAAGCGGTAGCAGTAACACCCTGCACCCCTCCTCTCAGAGCGGGTGCCTCTAACCAAGCTTCAACACCCCTCTCGAGGTTGCTGGGCTCAAGTTAGAGTGGAATGATACTAAAACAACTCCATTATGGGCACTCTCGTACTCCAGAACCGGACCAAACACTAGAGCCACAACCCAACTCTCGAAGTAGTTGCGACGGGAAAGACGATTTGGTAGCTAAGCGAAACGCGATCCAAAACATGCAAGCTAGAGTTCAGATATCCAACACAGCAGTTACCCAATCAAAAGGCACCAAGCATTAAACAAATAGCAGTTAATCATTTCTATTTCCATAAGCAATAAGGGTCTTAATACAATGCATAAGCTAAGAATTTAAATAACAGAATTAAAGATAGATGTCGCCTTCTTGATGTAGAAGAACGACATACTACTGTAGCTCTCCTGCCCGATACCGGTCAGGAGCCGAGCCCGATACGGCAGTGTCGGGCGGCACCCCCTCTCGGGCAGCGCCGACTGACGACTGACTGTATCGCTCAAGGACCCTGGCCGATACGCTCATGTCGGGCGGCACACCCTCTCGGGCGGCACGCATGACGGGCGGAGCGTATCGGGTTCGATATCGTGTCGGGCAAAGAGTTACGAGTCTACTGTCGGGCACTCGTGTCGCTCATCTTCGCTGGCCGATATCGGCCCGCAGTGTCGCCCGGGGCAACACTAAGTGAACCATCCCTTCCCTCTCGGGATGAGGGAAAGCTCACCTAGTGTCGCCCGGCACAAGCACTGGGGCGCGATACTCTTGCTCTCACAGCTTCCTTCGAAGGTGGCTCCCAAACTTCCAAACTGTCTTGTCTGAACTATCCAACTATCCCCCGACTCGTCTTTTCGGCTTCCTGTAGCTGTTATTTATACCGGCGGTTGAAGGAGTTATGGTGCTGGAAACGCCACGTAGCTCCCTTATACGTCGGTCGATGGATGTGGACGGCTGATACAGGTATGTCTCGGCACGAGGCGCTGGCTATCGGTCACGTGGCTGGCGGCACGCCTGCCGGTGGGTGGTTGTGTCGCCCGACGAGTTTGGTCGTCAATGCGGGCTTTGGCTCCCTGTCGGGTAGACGGTATGTCGGCCGACACGTCCTTCTTGCGCGGCGCCCTTCTCCGCCGATCATTCTCGTGTCGCCCAGGCCCTGTCGGGCTGGGTTGTATCGGGCGTCAGGAAGGTCGAGACGGGCTTAGACTTATTGTGGGCCGGAATCGGCCTTATTGCACAAAAACGAGGAAAACTCTGTAGAAGATAGGAAAAAATGGAATAAGAGCGTTGCTTGGCCAATTATTGCAAAAATGCTAATAAAATAGAGGAAAATAGCAGAATAGGGTAGTTTTGAATAGAATAAAGGGCAAAAACGTCACAAAATTTGGTGTTATCAACTCTCCCAAACTTAGCTTTTTGATTGTCCTCAATCAATATTTAAACTAAACTTTGTGTTGCTTCTTCTTGCACAGCAAAACTTTAAGGCTAAAGGGTAGCACAAGATTTGCGATGTCTTGGAGGTAATGTTGTCTTAATGCGAACAAAAGACCTTGTCCTACTTGCCTTATAATTTAAGTAAAATTTTTCTTCTCTACAGCTTCAGCGAGACTTTGGTGTATGATTCCGAAGTTAGCTTCCACACCAAACAGCTTTATTTTAGGGGCAGAAAGTTGTGTATAGGGTAGGCTAAGGCTTTTTGGGTTTTTCTTCTTGTTTCCCATCAGTCCATCCAGGTAAGGGTCCGTTAACGGGCAAGTGGTCCCTGCAGTCCAAGCCAATTGGCTTTAGAGCAGTGATTTCACATCCTACGTACCACTGCCCCGGATCTACCATGCCTAAAGATGGGTACTTTTGGAAAACAAGTGTGTATATATATATATATATATATTTCTTTTCTTTTATAGGGCACAACTCTCATGCTTTTATTCACGCTCATAAGGCTTCTTTTTCTTTTTGGGATTTTTGCTGGGTAAGGGAAAACAAAAGAGATATCTGATGTTTGGGCAGCTTTTTCCTTCTCCATACTTGTCTCTTAGTTGTTTGCAAGATTATTATTTTTCGAAAATTTTTGGATGGCAAGGCACAATCTTTTGTTTGTTTGAGACAGCATTATCAGAAAGATATGACATAACTTGTAACTCGTTAAATATACAAAAAGTAAACTTTGCAAGAAGTCACAACAAGTTTTTATTATAACAGCAACTTTGTACATATGCCTAGGGACAGAAATTTGTAAAGGAAAGATTTTTGAAAATTAAAATTTTTTTTATATATATGGCATGCGTGCGTAGATCAAATATACAGGAAGATATAAGAGCACATCAGGTAAAAGAGAGTGAATATCGTTAGAAAGCTTGAAATGTTAAAAGAAAATTTATACCCCCTCACTGGCATAAGGGTACCCCCCCCAAACTTACTCCATACTCTGTCCCAGAGTAGAGAAGAAAGCAAAAGGGAGGTAAAGTTTAGCCAGTGAGGGTTAGCTCGTTGATGTGCTGCAAAATGCTCCTACGAAGTTGCAGCATGCCATTGGGAGGTTGTCTAGCGGGTTCGCTTTGGCTATGCAGCGGTTGCGCTTGAGCGTAACCCTCAAAATTCACTTCTGACCCGCCCTTTCTTCACATCTCCGTTGTGAACGTAAACAAAAGGACTGATTATCAGTCCCTAGTTCAGTTCCCAAGAGTGTGTAGTCAGGGTGGGCCCTCTCCCTTAAGAGGACGGAACCGAGGTGCCTCGAACTTGTTCGGAGGCCTTGGTTGCCGCACTCTTGCTGTTTCTGGAGATGGTCCCAAGCCACCCCAAAGACAGGCTGATAACTAGGTGACTCGCTATTGGAGCTACCAAATCAAGAAAAATCTCCCCTTTTATTGTTGTTGCCGCTTCTGCCCGACTGTTGTTACTGTTTCCCACGCCGTGCTTGTTGGCGCGGCCGGTGGTCTGCTCCATACGAGCCATACCTGTTATTCAAAATTAGAATTTATTCATCCGTTAGGCAAGAAAGATGAAAAGAAAGAAAGAAAAAAACTTATTAAAATTGTGCGGTAAGTGATCGGACGACACGATGTTGTCGCGCGATATGACTCGACGCCCGACACAGGTGTGTCGGGCGATTCGAGGTCACATAAAGCAAAAACATGACATCGCCGTGAGAAGCATGACGCCCGATACGATACATCGGGAAAACGCTATCGACCGGCGTTACGCGCGAAAGCATGTCGGGCGATAGAAAATCTGCAGGTCATGTAAACCCGATAAGCGGCTCGATAAAAGATATTGGCGTCGGGCGACAGGGTTATCGGCCGATAAACGTGTCGGTCTACAACCCTATCGGGCGACAAGCCATGTCGTTTGGTAAGAAAACAACAAGCCGGCCGATACGCTTCGCACGATACAAAACCTACGTCGGGCGAGAGAAAACGTGTCGGGCAAAAGGTGTGTCGGGCTATACCTTTGCTCTTAGGAGGCATCGCCCGTTACCAGGGCGAAGGCAAGATGGCCGACACACGAGCAAAAGGGAGGATCACTGCATGTGTTCCAAGTGGCAAAAAGGAGAAAAAGATAGCCCGACACGAAGAAACCTCCACGCTATTTATAGAGAACCCAGCTGGGGGGTAAAACGGGCAAAACATGGCGCGCGTCGGGCATTTTAGTCACGCTATTCCCGAAACGCGCAGTCCCATCGGGCAGTCCAAGGGTCATCCACTGCCCTTGCGACGCCCGGGGCGAGGCTGCCCGATACAAGCGGTTCTGCGCCCAACTGGTCGACACGGTAGAAAAGCGGGCGGTCAAAAGGCCAAAACTAAACATGGGTGAAGTAAAAGGCCATTGCAGGGTAAAACATCATTGGTATAGAGAAGGATCTCCTACCTCAGATGATATTACTCCTCAATGCTCCGCAAAACACAGCGGTGGCCCATAAAACAAAAAGAGTCAGCACACGTGCGCATGCACTGACTCGGGCCTTATTACAGTCCATAATGTTTGTTTTTACAAAGAAAAGAAATGTATCCTAATCTATGACTCGGGCTGCCTCCCGAAGAGCGCTGAAGTTTCCGTCGCCAGCTCGACTGGTGTAGGTTCTTCGGTTGTACCCACATCCAGCAAGTCAATCTCTGCTTTCCTAACAAAAGCTTCGTCTTCATAAAACCTTTTCACTCTGTGCCCGTTCACCTTGAAGATCTTAGTCGGGTCATCCTTGTCGCGGAGCTCCATCATTCCTAATGGGTATATCTTTGACACAGAAAATGGTCCCGACCATCTTGTCTGTAATTTCCCAGGAAAAAGACGGATGGAGGACTTGAATAACAAGACCTTATCCCTTTCTTTTCTTCATTATTAGATCTTTGAGAAACTTGGCGTATGTGGGCATCTCCTCCAAAGCGTCAAGGAAGGGGACTTCAAGATGCAGCTTTCTGATCGAGTCCATGAACCTTTCGTGCCGTTTTTTCAGATTTGCCTTGATCAGCTTGTACGGGAACGGTATCCTGGGAGCATAAGGATTCCTCCCACCAGATGGCTCATCGGACGGTCTCGGCACAGGCTCTTGGGCTTCTGCAGGCCTACCTCCGCCTCCCGCTGGAATAGCATCCTTGGGCCCTTGCTCAGGTTCCGGTGGGGCTTCATCAGCGCGCTCTACCGTCTTTCCTGATCTAAGCACTGCCATTACTATAGTTTCAGGGTGAGGGAGCATTTTTCCTGCAGGGTTCTTCATCAGAGCAGCCATCTGAGACAGCCGTTGATCGACCTCCCATTGGCGCATCTGCAGACTCGCCATCTAGTGTTGCATGGAATTCAGAGATCCAGGGTTGGTAAACGTCCCCTGTACCAACTGGTTGATAATGGTGTCCTATCTTTTTAGGTAGGCGGAAAGCTGACCAACCCAATTAGGCCGGGTCGCCCTCTCGCTTTGGCTCTGACATTCGCCCTCAGAAAGGGGTTGCTCACAACGAGGCATGGTATCAAGGCTCGGTGGAGCAGGTTACAGCTTTGCAGGGTACCTGAAATATCACGAGAAATCAAGTTAGAACACAGAGTTATTTGGTTCTGGCAAAGAATAATGCTTAAAGAAAAAGAAAAAGAGAAAGAAAAAGAGGTGTTGTCAAGCCTATTTCTAAGCTTGAGGCACGGGAGTGTAGTTAGTGACTTCGGATTCGTCAACAGTGCCATTTGCCTTGTCCCCGGCAACGACGCCAGAAAGTTGACCGGCCTAAATCGTGCGTCCTAAAATTGGAGGCGTATTTGAGGTAGTCGAGCCTTCACATTTATAACCCGAATCCTTCTAGGCCCCCGCAACTTTATTTACGGGGTCGAACACAGGGACAAGGTGGGTCGTGTTGACGACTCTGAATCGACACTATACACTCCGGTGGGTATAAAGAGATATTAAAGGTCCCCGAAGGGGAACATCAAGCTGTCACGATTAAATCAAAGAAAACTATCTCCGACTGGAGTTACAAGAAAGATTAAGATTTTGTCATTTAGCAGTTTTTAGGAATTTACATGCAACAGAAAATAGAAAGATGAACTGCAGTTTAAGGCGTAATGCAAGGGAAAAGACTTCAGTAAGACAAGTGGTAGCAGTAACACCCTGCACCCCTCCTCTCAGAGTGGGTGCCTCTAACCAAGCTTCAACACCCCTCTCGAGGTTGCTGGGCTCAAGTTAGAGTAGAATGATACTAAAACAACTCCGTTCCGGGCACTCTCGTACTCCAGAACCGGACCAAACACTAGAGCCACAACCCAACTCTCAAAGTAGTTGCGACGGGAAAGACGATTCGGTAGCTAAGCGAAACGCGATCCAAAATATGCAAGCTAGAGTTCAGATATCCAACACAGCAGTTACCCAATCATAAGGCACCAAGCATTAAACAAATAGCAGTTAATCATTTCTATTTCCATAAGCAATAAGGGTCTTAATACAATGCATAAGCTAAGAATTTAAATAACAGAATTAAAGATAGATGTCGCCTTCTTGATGTAGAAGAACGACATACTACTGTATCTCTCCTGCCCGATACCGGTCAGGAGCCGAGCTCGATGCGGCAGTGTCGGGCGGCACCCCCTCTCGGGCAGCGCCGACTGACGACTGACTGTATCGCTCAAAGACCCTGGCCGATACACTCATGTCGGGCGGCACACCCTCTCGGGCGGCACGCATTACGGGCGGAGCGTATCGGGTTCGATATCGTGTCGGGCAAAGAGTTACAAGTCTACTCTCAGGCACTCGTGTCGCTCATCTTCGCTGGCCGATATCGGCCCGCAGTGTCACCCGGGGCAACACTAAGTGAACCATCCCTTCCCTCTCGGGATGAGGGAAAGCTCACCTAGTGTCGCCCGACACAAGCACTGGGGCGTGATACTCTTGCTCTCACAGCTTCCTTCGAAGGTGGCTCCCAAACTTCCGAACTGTCTTGTCCGAACTATCCAACTATCCCCCGACTCGTCTTTTCGGCTTCCTGTAGCTGCTATTTATACCGGCGGTTGAAGGAGTTATGGTGCAGGAAACGCCACGTAGCTCCCTTATATGCCGGTCGATGGATGTGGATGGCCGATACAGGTATGTCTCGGCGTGAGGCGCTGGCTATCGGTCACGTGGCTGGCGGTACGCCTGCCGGTGGGTGGTTGTGTCGCCCGACGAGTTTGGTCGTCGATGCGGCTTTAGCTCCCTGTCGGGTAGACGGTATGTCGGCCGACACGTCCTTCTTGCGCGGTGCCCTTCTCCGCCGATCATTCTCGTGTCGCCCAGCCCCTGTCAGGCTGGGTTGTATCGGGAGTCAGGAAGGTCGAGATGGGCTTAGACTTATTGTGGGCCGAAATCGGCCTTATTGCACAAAAATGAGGAAAACTCTATAGAAGATAGGAAAAATTGGAATAAGAGTGTTGCTTGGCCAATTATTGCGAAAATGCTAATAAAATAGAGGAAAATAGCAGAAAAGAGTAGTTTTGATAACATAATAAAGGGCAAAAACGTCACAAATTTGGTGTTATCACTAACGCCGGCGAACTCCTCAAATTCACGGTGAGGAGACGCCAGCAAAAGCCTAAAGTCCGAAACAGCTGAGGGAGCATAGATGGATCTTGCAGACCTCTTTCCAGTTTTTGAGGAGGAGGAGATCATCACCTCTCCCACGTAAGAGTCGAGCTTCATGGCGGCGACTATGTTCCTAAGTCACGCGAACGGGGAGGAGCATCGGACGAGCACGCAACGAGAAAAGGCGGGGATGGGTGAACCGGGTTCAGATCAGAGAACCAAAATAGGTTCAAAACCCTGAACCGCCCACCTATGCCCAAGCATAAGAAGCGAGCCCCTAGACGGGACATGTGGCAATGTCGTATTGGTCATAAAAAGGTAAATATCCCGAAAATACAGATTTTTGTATAAATCATAATAATTAGCTTGACCATCAGAAAAATACAAACAAAGTACTCAAATTCTCAGAAAAATAAGTAGAACACAGTAGAATGATAATATCAGGCTTTTGATGCATTAATAATAGTGATATCATGTAAGATGTATAATGTTTGTTTAATGGATAATAAATATCAAACGATGTTCTAAAATTATGATAACATGTCAGTAAGTCTATAATCATGTTTATAATGCATATGATGTCATATATGGTCATGTTAATGCACAAAAGCATATAATTTGATTAATATGGCTAAATAGGGCTTATAACCCTAAATAAAATGCAATAAATACATACATGCTCACTAAATGATGAAATTTATAGAGTAAGCCCATATTAGTATCTGAAACCTCAGATTTAAATATAATATCAGGTTGATACACATAATCCATGTTATACAATGATGTTTTCTCTTAATGTGATATAAACCCTAATATGATTAATACATGTAACATAGGGTTAGCATGTGCACATAATTATATGTAACTAAGTAATCAGATTATGTATCCTAATCTGGAATATAAGATCAGTAACCTAATTATGAGAAGATAAGATAAGTAATGATGCACATATCATAAAGAGATATGGTAAACCCTAAAATGGACATAACTTGGGTTGAGATGATGAGAACCTGATGATAGTATGTGATCTTATCTTTATCAGGGTTTGACCAAGGATATAGTTGACCTGAGGAATATGTGATGATTAGGAATATCTCTTTGGAAGGTATGCCATTACCTCTTACTTGGCTTATTATTCATTATGCTTTTGTTATATGAAGTAAAATACTTGGCATATGGTATTGGATGAAATAATTGTTCTTGTATGATATCTTGCTTGATTTTCCATACTTATGGCTATAAACACATGAAACATAAGATATCTGATCCATCATATGATAGCACTAAACTCTTTGGTAGTACAGTGCATTGAAGTGATCTCAAACTCTTTAGTAGTAGATCACATGTGTTAGATCTCAAACTCTTTGGTAGTAGATCACACGTAAAATGATCTCAAACTCTTTGGTAGTAGATCATAAGGCCTAAAAATATCAAAGCCCTTTGGGGAAGATGTATGAGATATATGATGGAAATGTGATTAAAAATATGTGTTCTCTTTTGCTAATGAATATCTTTATGTAAGTATACGTTTTCCTTATATTTCTTCTGTTACTACCAAGTATTAGTTTTATCTTATTGCCAAGATATGATGAGAGGTAAATAAAAGACATGTAGGCATACTCAGTACAATATTCTTGAATATTGTGCTGACGTATACCACATGTAATCTTTTGTTTAGGTTGTGGTTATGCTTGAATATCCAGGATAGTTGTGAGTTGTGTTGCGAGCTGATGTATAGGGGGACTTGTTGTCTTAAGATCATGTAGTTTAGTGGTAGTACATGTCTATGTATAAGTTTACCATTTAATATGTAATATCAA
>OY856410.1:834376051-834473551 GCA_963693085.1 Alisma plantago-aquatica
AAGCCATTCGGGAGGAAACAAGATGGAAGACCAAAATGCACCTCACAAGCCGCTTCAAGACTACTTCATGCCTAGCAACTACAAATTGCCAATTGCTAGAAGGGTTGATCAAATGCCAGGGGAGCAATTCTCTATTCCTCTAGGTCTTCTTGGGCTCCTGCCCATCTTCTACGGCTTGGAGAGTGAGAACCACTATAAGCACCTGGACTCCTTTCTTGAAGTATGCTCCACCTTCAGGACGTCGACGGCTAGTGATGATACAATTCAGTTGACCTTGTTCTCTTTCTCCCTCAAAGATAGAGCCAAAGACAGGTATGACTCAAGAAAGGACATCATGAGTTGGGAAACAATGAAGAATGCTTTCTTGAGACAATTCTACTCTATAGCAAGGTTGACAAAAATGCGGTGTTCCGTGACAAATTTAAGTCAAATGGGAGATGAGCAGTTTCATAATGCATGGGAGAGATTCAAGAAGCTGTTGAGAGAGTGTCTTCACCATGAGATCCATTTGTGGCAGCTAGTTCAATCATTCTACTCTGGTATGTCTCTAAAGGACCAAGACACAGTGGACTCTTCTTGTGGAGGAGTTTTCATGGCTAGGCCACCTGAGGAGATATGGCCTTTGTTTGAGCAGTTGGTTGAAGGATCAAGAATTCGAGCTTCTAGCATGATGAATGAAAGAGGGTATGCCTTTGGTGTGACACCCCCTACTCATGATGACTCAAGCCCGCAAGTGATGAAGATTCTTGGTGACATGGTGAGCTTCATGAAGAACTAGGTGAAAAATGCTCCTTGCCACCCGGTCAATTCTATTGAGTTCTATGGGGAAGAAAAGAAGACACCTCACTCCTATAGCTACCAGGAACCACAAAGTCCTACATACAGCTCAAGGTTTGAGGAAGAGGTTCTCTCCAGATTGAAAGTGTTTGATGATGTTCAAAGGGATGTTGCAAGGTTAGAAGACAGAATAGAGCAACAATCTTCTATAATCGCTCTCCAAGAGGAAAAATTGTCTTCAAGACCCATCGTGAGCCACCATGAAGCAAGTGGACCCATGCCCTCTTCACAAGTTTTCTACAGTCCACCCCCATGCAAGTGCATCCCATTCACTCCTTCCAAGGCTATCCCCAACCTTACACTCCTCCACCACCTCCCTCACCTCAAATTTCACAAAACTTCACTTTCCAGCCCCAATTCTCTCCTCCTCCTCAATTCTCTTCTCCACCTCAATTTCAACCCCAAGTGCCACCTCCACCTCCTCTACAGCCACAACATGCTCCCCAAGTGCTGTGACAGTTCTAAGGAGTGGGAAAACTCTTGAGCAGCCCGCAAGTCAAAGAAAGGTTCATAAAGCAAAGTAAAGGCAGCCAAGTGGTGATACTGTGATTGATATTGCTGAAGATGATGTTGTGATACCGCATGTTGAGTTTGGGATTCCATGTGATCCACCACATATCCCTTTTGCAGGTCCTACCATCCCTAGCGTTCTGCCTCATGTTTATGTAAGTGCGGCAAAAACTAGTGATCCTCCATTTGTAGAAGCACTAGATGAGCCACCAGAATTGAAAAGGAGGCAAAAGCACAATGTTGACATTCTTGAGGTGTTTCGCCAAGTAAAGGTGAACATTCCACTTTTGGATGCTATCAAGCAAATCCCATCATATGCCAAGTTCCTCAAGAACCTATGCACTGTGAAAAGAAGGTCAACGGGGAGGATTTCAAAGAAAGTGAGACTGAATGAACAAGTGAGCTCCATCATACAACACTCACTTCCCGTAAAGAGAAAAGACCATGGAGCCCCACTCATACCTAGTTACATAGGGGGGCATCGCATAGATAGGTCCTTACTTGATTTGGGATCTAGTGTGAATTTGATGCCATATCATGTCTATGTTGAGCTGGGCTTAGGCAAGTTGAAGCTGGCACATTGCACTCTCCAGTTGGCAGATAGATCCATAAAAGTGCCTAGGGGTAGAGTGGATAATGTCTTAGTGATGATAGACAAGGAAAAAGGTGCGGTGTTCCCGGTGGATTTCATTGTACTTGATATGGAGCTGGAGGATAGGAAGATTCCCATCATCTTGGGGAGACTGTTCTTATCTACAGCTGATGTCGACATTCATGTATGTAGTGGCACCATGACAGTCTCATTCATGGACATGAAGATCAACATTAACATGTACAAGACCCCAACCCGGCGAGTCTGAGATAGGGATATTGGACATGGTCACTTCACAAGTCCAAATGGGCATTTGAGAGAAGGACATCAAGGTGAAGAAGTTAATGATGATTATTGTGATCAAAGGGATGAGGAAAATAGATTGAGTGCAAAAGAAGGATGCATGTTTTGTAAGAATGGACACATGAGAATGCCAAACAGATGAAATTTGAAGAATCTCCAAGAAGCCTAGCTGAAGGCAAGAAACTCAGCGCTTGTGGGAGGCAACCCACCTAGGTTTGGGAATTTTTGACCCAATTTACGTTTTCAATACTTTTGCTTTGTTTTTACATTATTCCAAGAAAGCACACACACTCGTATTTGATAGTTTTTGTATAGTTTTGATATGTGCAGGTGAGAACAGAGTGAAATGAAGAAGAATAGATGAAATTTTGACAAAGAGTAAATAGAATATCAGATTGAGATCAATCTTTGATGTTTGAATAAGATTCGAGTATCCTACTGCTGTTACAGTGCCCAACACGGCCGTGGTACATCAGCACGGCCGTGGTGGTGCACTCACATTCAACAAGGAAATCATCAGAAAATTCAGAAAATCGACTAAGTTTTGAACTAGGGCAGATCGACCGTGGTACATGAAGCCACCACGGCCGTGCCGCACAGCACGGCCATGCCACAGCCCGATTCCAGCAACTTAAACTCAAATTTTGCAAAATTTCTATTCACTTTCTTATTTCTCCGAAGAACAGAATGGTCGTGCTCCGTGCCCTAGCTCCTGTGCAGCACTCCACCCGCCTTCTCCATCCCTTGAATCCTCACCAAATCACTCCCAAACCATTCCCAATCATTCCCCTACCATTTCCACTACCTTAATCTCCTAATCTCACCCATTTTCATCCACAAACACATCACTTTCTCTCCATTCCGCCCCAACAGCCCCGTTCTTCAGAGAAATCTGAAATTTTCTAATTCCACTTCATTTTTTGAGCAAGAATGAAGAAGTTTGCAAGGAAGGCAGTAGAGAAGACTAGGGGTGTCATCCCCTACCAAAGGAAGCCAAGGAACATCCATCCCCAGTTGACGGAGGCGGAATTGGATGCCATAGTGGATCCTATCACTGAAGAAGCCACCGTACAACCACAGCGGGGGGCACCATCTTCGTCGCAGCCACTGCCGTCTACCACCCGACACTCCGTCTCATCTGAAAGACCTTCCGCCTCAGTTGCGCGACCGTCAGTTTCAGCCGCACGGCCGTCCGTCTCCTCCGCAGCACCGCCACAGCCCGAGCCGCAGCCACGGCCACGTCGACGGCTCGTGCTAGCTGATGAAGATGATACTGATATGCCTGAAGTTGAGCAGCAACCAAGCCCGCCACAATGCCCATTTTCACAGCCATAGGTTACTACAGGCAGGGTAAAGGAGCCCAAGCACCCTGGGTGCCTGACACGCAGAGTGCTAGCTACTCGATACGCATGCCAAGCGTCAATGGAGGCAATGGGGTTCTTTGTCTATTTTCAAGAATTGATGGAAAAATTGGGGCTATTTGAGATATTGATGCTGCAGCAGGAATCATACATCGAGTTAACGCAGCAGTTCTTCACCACGCTAGAGAAAACAACAAATGATGGCGAGAATGCAATTAAGGTAACGATTGGGGACAAGAGATGGAAGATAACCTCAGAGATGTTAAATCAAATTTTTGCCCCAAGTGGAGAGATGGCTTCCCTCCTAGATGGAGGAAGGATAGAAAATGACTCTAGTTCCACGTATCCAGCCATGTGGAAGTGCTTCACTGGCCAAAGTACTTTTGTAGTAGGGAAATCAAAGACAAGTGGTATTCATAGCCCATTTCTCCGCTATGTTCAGAAGGTGTTGGCAAACACCATCTTTGGCAGGTATGAAAATCAAGGCAGCTGCATCAACAAAGATCTTTTTGTGCTTGGTTGGATGACAAAAGTGAGACATGTGAACCTGGGGGCGTTATTGATTGATCACATGAGGACAATCCCATCCAAGAGAACAAATACTTTTGTAATGGGAGGGATTGTAACATCTATTGCCACTGCCTTGGGGCATGACATGACAGGATATACAAAGGAAGAGGGTGGCAAGTTGGTTGATTTGCACTATCTGGTTCGCTCATCCATGATTACGGTTACGGATTAGAAGATCATTTACCAAATCAATCCACCCTACCCAGGAGTCACATTAGAGCTTCCATACCATACTCCTCCCCTCATGGCACACTATGGACCAACGCCAAATTTTCTACAAAGGTTGAGGAGGTACGAGGAGGAGAACCCCAAAGGAGAGGAAATCCCTGAGGTGAGGTTTGCAGGGGGTTTAGGAGAGCCTTCACAGGAGGCATATCAGAGGCTGATGGCAGAGGAAAGAGCGGCAAGACAGGTGAGACAAAGAGAAGAAAGGATTGGAGCGTCAGAGCCACAACAACCTTCAGTGAATGCATATGACATGGGTACCATTCATGCACAGTTGGAGAACATTCAGGCAACGCAAGAGAGGATTTTACAGACATAGGAGGGCTTTCAGAGGACTTAGGATGCCATGTGATTGGACCACCAGCAGATGCATTATCAGGTCAACCACCTTTATCAGTTCCAAAATGCACAGGCCCAGAGGAACCCGTAGTGGGGTGAAGATTGGTGGGGTTCTTTGTCAGCATTCCAGGACAACTATCCGCCTCCACAATCCGACTACTGAGGCACCTACTACAGGCAGGGAGGAGCACCTCCACCACCTCCACAGTGATCATCTACCCTATCACCCTAGACTTTAGGGTAATGCTGAGGACAACATGGTTCAAAAGTTTGGGGTGGTAGGGCGGTATGCCCTCATTCTTCTTTCACTCATTTTTGCATCTCATCTGCTATTTTACTTTCTGTTTGTTGTTTTTCATTTCTTTTGCTTGTATTGCTATCTAGTCTAGAATTTTACTACTTTTCACACCTGCATTCCATGTAGTTTACCTTATTGTCATTTTTTGCATAATTTTCAAAAAAAATTCTCTTTTTCCATGCATTGCATACCATGTAGATTTTTGGTAATTTTTGCATGTTTTAGTTAGGATTTGCTTGTTTACTACTTTAAGTTCAATAATATATGTTTAGATGTGATTGGAGGCAACTTGGCACCATTTTGGCCAATTTTGCCCAAATTTGGAACTTCTTGTCTAAAATTTGTGTTTTGACCCAATCTCTACTGTTTTGAATTAAAATGTTGACCTTTGACAAATGCAAGTGTATCACCATTGTTTGTTGCTAAGTGGTATCAATGTTTGACTTTTTACATGTGCATCACCTCTCTTAGGATTGTGATTGAATTGGTTGAATTGTGAAACTGAGCAAACTTTGAACGCTTAGTGTTTGTGGAATTACTTGTTTTATATATCAATTTCATTTTGTTCATTCATGTGGTGTAATATCTTGGATGAAGTGTTGGATTAATTATCATGCAGGATGTCTTATGTGGAAAATCATACCAATGATCCCTCTTTGACCCGACTATTCTTCCACCATCTTCATACCCCTACGCCTCATAAAAAGATGCCCTAGTGCACATAATCAGCCTTGGCCACCTCCAAAAGTTTGGGGTGGCCATATCTTTATCTCCCCACTTCACTCTATCCACCATATGCCCTATATACACCAAGGGCAAGAAAAAGAAAAGAAAAAGAAAAAGAAAAGCAAAATAAAATAAAAGGATGCTCCTGTTTAAGAGCATTCAAATAAAGAAAAGATGAGTGTGTAAAAACACTCCAAAAATCTTACCGCAACCCTTTCTTCCACTTTCATACTCATTGAGCTAGGAAACATCAAGCTTAGCTCATTTTACCCTTTTCCGCAGCCACGTGGGTCATTTGGTGTGATTTGAGATATAAGATTGAATGCATGAATGTGAAACAACACTCCTAGTCATTCTTGATTAACACCACCATGAAACGGTTTACCCGGAACTTAATGGAAGAAATATGGATAACTTGTGTATTCTATGCGCTATATTTGAAGTTCATATGCTTTGTGCTCTTTTCATGATTGGATTGTGAAAGAAGGAGAGGAGAGAGGTGAAATGCATGTTCTTAGTCATCTTTGATCCCAGTCAGCAACAATCGTCTTTGATATTGCATTTGTCATTTCTTTTTGTGAAAGTTTGTAGAGAGATTGAGTTGGAGCATACTTGAGGACAAGTATGTTTCAAGTTTGGGGTGGTGATTCAGCCCTATTTTAGGGCTTAATCATGTGTCTTTTTGCTCTTCAATCACATCTATACCTGTTAGATTGCATGTCATTCCCCCTAATATTCTTATTTGTATAAAATGCACTTATGGACATTATTTGCATGTTTTTCAGGCATTTGGACCACACTTGATGGAAGAGAGAGAGAAGGGGTGATCCTAGGGTTCCTCTACACTTGGAGAGGCCCAAAGTGAAGTCTGATGGTCCCTCGACCTACCCCTAGTGGCCAAAGATTAATTGAAGCAAAGATGTCCAAGAAAAGTCAAAGACCCAAGTCAAAGTGTTGCCCCAGGACTCAGCACGGCCGTGGTACAACAAAATGGGTGTGCTAGGTCACTTAGAAATCGACAGGTTCAACCTCCAAATCAAGCAGAAGGCAGCACGGCCGTGGTGGAACAAAACAACCGTGCCAGTGATAGACACCACGGCCGTGCACCACAAAACAGCCGTGGCATAGCAGAGCACCACGACCGTGCCAGCCACCACGGCCATGGCACACCACCTCCACCACGGTTGTGGACGTTTTGAAAAAAACCCTATAACTTTGCCATTTTTATTCCCACGATCGTGCCCATACACCACGGCCGTGGCCTACCCTTCCCACCACGGCCGTGGTACCCCACCACGATCGTGCTACTCACATAATCCACCCAGTTTTCCACTGTTTTCCCCATTTTGCCCCTAACATAACCCTAGACCCCCTAGATCCCTATATAAGCCCTAGTGGCGACTGAGGGTCGAAGGTTGGCTACCTTCTACTCCCATTTTCGCTCCCTTGTCACCTCCACTCCATTCCACTTCACCTCCACTTCAAATCCACTCCATTTCACCATTTCCACCACATAACCCCCCATATTTAAGCCTTCCATCCACATCCCACCTCCATTCTACACCTTGCCATCCAAGAAGAAGGAGGAGGACGACCCTACAGCTGTTGGAGAGAAGGATTTCAGCCACTACTCCGAGCTCCATGGCTTCTTCTACCTCTTTCTCCTTTCTTTTTGTATTTGCCATTTCTATGAGTAGTTAGGCCCCTTGGGTGGGTTGTTTGGGGGAAAATATGTTACTTTGATACCATGTTGGGGGAAAATGACATGTAAACTTTGTAATTTCATTTGTTAATGATTATATTCTATTTCTATCTCATTCTCCATGGATTTTTTGTTGGTTTGTGTGTGAACTCACCTAGGAATTTAGGCAAATTGCTTATATGTGTGAATTTTGGGATTTGCCCCTAGGTCCAATTCTTGGATCCCTAGGTTGCCTCCCATATTCCTACATCCTAATCAATCTCCCTAAATCTAAGTGAGAGATCTAAGTAGCTAGATTAGATGATTCTAGTGCAATTAGCATGGAGCCTTCTCAAGGCTAGAATGTGGGGGAATTGGGGTCTAAACCCCTAATTTCACCTCCCCGTTACTACCCTCGGCCCCTAATTGCCCTAGGAATGCCTAGTCTAGAAACCTAGACTTGATTAGACTCTAATTGAATTGAACCTAATCCCTAACCCAATTGAGCCTCGTAAGGGTAGTAGGGGGTGTTAGGGACTAGTTCCCCTATACACAACCTAGCATATCCATGGCCAGTTAGTAGCTTAGGTTAATTCATTAGACTCTAACTTGTTGTTTGGTTTGGATAATCTAAATGGAATCATGATGTTCATATGTCACCCCCCAGCTTAAGTGATAAGTTCATACCCTAAACATCCCACACATCTCTTTACTGCTTAAAACCCTAGGTTTGTGCTTGCTTAGCTTAGTTAGTTCTTTTCTTGCTTAGTTAGCTTCTTGCCTTGCTCTTGCCTTGTTTATGCTAGTTTAGTTCTTTAATTTCTCTTTTGCTTTTCTCTTGCTTGCCTTAGTGTAAATTGCCTTTTCCTACCTAGCTTAATCTTTTCTTGCTTGTTTAGCCTTAATCTAACCTAGGGTTAACATAGATTTCATTCTCGCCTTTAATTCCTCATTTGTTCATAGTAGTTTAACAATCAAAATCACCTTTAAACCCTTAACCCTAGTCTCCGTAGTAGTAACCTAGAAAAACTAAATCTATCTCTAGTGCCCCCTCTTTTCCCTGTGGATCTACCCTATACTTGCCACCTTCCTATACTACGACACGACCCCGTGCGCTTGCGGGTGTAGTTGTTTTAGTAGAAGCAGGTGTGTTAGTTAGGTTTATAAATTTTGAAAGTGAATCCACCGTGTGTTCCGACCTCGCGGGGCACATCTAGTCGGGTCAAACCGGCTAGTGTGTTGCACCTCTAGCGGAAACGCACCACCCGCACGGGTATTAAAGCCCATATATATATATATATATATATATATATATATATATATATATATATATATATATATATATATATATATATATATATATATATATATATATATATATATATATATATAGAGAGAGAGAGAGAGAGAGAGAGAGAGAGAGAGAGAAAGAGAGAGAGAGTTAGGCTAGAATACACTCGAGTGTACTGATCACGTTGTACACCCCAATGGTGTTTGCATATCTAGACCATGTTTTTACAAAATCTAATCCATTGATCTTCATGGTTACAATAATAATAGGCTACATACAAAATTTGAGCTCATTTGGATGAGTGTAAGCCACTCATACAAGGACAACAAAATCGACACACAAAACTAATTTGAAATGCATGAGTTTTGCCTCTTTTAGATGCATGACCTAAAAGTGTCCAAATGAGCTGAAATTTAGTATATAGTATGTTTTTAAGATATTTAAGAAGATCAAAAATATTGATTTTTCAAAAAATTATTGCATCTTTAAAAATGACTGAGGTGTACGGTGCCTCCGGTACACTCGAGTGTACACTAGCCTGACTCTCTCGCTCTCTCTCTCTCTCTCTATATATATATATATATATATATATATATATATATAGATATAGATATATATATATGTATATATATGTATACATATGTATATATATGTATATATATGTATATATATATATATATAGAGAGAGAGATTGTTTTTATTGCCCGCACGGGTACTATTGTCTCGCTACCCATTCCAAAAAATGTGGTGGCATCATTGTGAACAAAACAAAGACAGAATCCCTAAAGGAGCGGCTATTGGAGGGAAAATGAATTCGCGAAAAAAAATCCGTCTAAAGGAAACCCAAATCCCAAATCCAAACCCTCGTCTATCTCGTTTCTCCCCATAGCAAAACATCGATACGTCGTGCTCCTCTACCCACTGAAGTCTGCAACCTACGACTACGACGATTGTGGAATGTGTTGGGATAGCAGCGATGGTGGTCTTCTTCCCGCAACCACTGTGTCTCTTCCATAGAAGACCTTCTCTGTTGCTGGTTCTCTATTGTTCTTGAGCGATGGGAAGAAGAAAGCCATCAAAAAAGATAGTGAAGAAGCCAAATAACAAGGAGATAAGAATATTAACTGAAGATGATGATTTCGTATCAGAGTACTACGACGATGTGCAGAGTATAGTAGAACAAGTATTTGAAGATGTTGCTGACTCAACTCCGAGGGGATCAAAGAGGGACAAGGGTGAATAAAAATGAAGTGAAACAGATGTGATGGTGAAAGCTAGAAAGGGAAAGAAGAAGGGAGAAAGCAGTAAGACAACTGCAGAACGTGCTGATTCTACTGGACATGAGGAACCAGCACGAGACCACTCCGAAGAGTGGGAGGTTGGAGAACATCTAGTTGCAGAGTGTGAGAATCAAGAAATGGAAGGTAATCTTCAATGCATGCATGGTTGTATACAAAATCTAACAATGTTGGACTACAATAAAAACACTGCTGAGCGTATCTTGTATGTTAGCAATGAAAAAGTAACTGTAAAGTGAAAAAAGTAACTGTGTAGACTAATAAGTAACTTAGTTGAGAGAAAAGTAACTGGGAGAATATGAAAGTAACACTTACATTTAAAAAAGTTATTAGATTAGTAGAAATGAACCTTTATAAAACTTAAAGAAACTTTGATTGCAGTGTGTAACAAGGACGACTCTGTTGAAGAAATGGAGGTAGATGCGGGTGGGAATGAAAAAGGAAAACCTGGTAACGAAGGATCTAATTCTGAGGATAGAAGGAAACTAAAAGGAAAGGAAAAGGATGTGGAAGGTAGTACTATTTATATGAATACTTGAATACAAAATGAAATTGTATATTGTATTCATCTTACAAAAATATTTACTTTTGGTAAACATACTACTGAACTATTACAGAAATACTGAACTATTGCAGAAATGCTAGGGGATGACACTAAACTACTGAATGCTTTACTTCATTTACAGAAATACTGAACTATTGCAATGTTTACTTCATTTACAAATATATTTACTTTTGCTAAACTTGCAATGATATCATTTTCTTCTTCTCTTGATACCCTATTACAAATAAATTTATCTTATATCTCCAAAGGGAACTATGCTTGATTCAATGAATTAATTGTAAATTGATGATTAAATGTAACTGTTAAAGACAAATAGCAACTGTGTGGATAAAAGTGTAACCACACAATAATGAAAGAAAGTATTACATTAAGAAAGTAATAGGTAGTGACTTTTTAATATATTTGCAGGTACACAAAATTTGTATCATAGATGCTACATAAAGAGTTACAACAACATACAGAACAACATATGTTTTAGCCCAAATCAAATGTAGATGCTGAAGTCAACAACCTTTGCAAATTTGACAGAGATGCCTAATCTTATGGTAGATGTGGCATTTTTACAAGTACTTATAGAGAGATACATAGAGGATGATAGATTCCTATTAGCACCAGGGTTTGAAGCAAGGATGATAGCTGAGGATGTAGGGATGATACTAGGTTTGCCTAGTAGGGTTATGGATATAGTTCCTAGGAAGCAATCCCAGATTGTAAAATCAATCTGGGATGTTTTTGCTAATGCAACAAAGGGAGGAGGTGATGATAGTGAAGTTGGAAAAAAACTAAGGGAGAGGGATGTGTTTCTCAAAGACAATTTAGGAAAGCTTTGGCAGGAATTTGCCAATAAAGACATGGTAGAAAATATCAAAATATGTGACGTGCATGGATGTTTCACTTGTTAGCAACATTCCTTTTACCAGACACGAGTTACCATGCCCCAATTTTCCTTCTACATTATTTAGACGATGTAACTGCTACATGGCATTTGAACTGGGCAAAGTTGGTCCACAATTGCATATTCAAGAGAATGAAGGCTTTAAGTGAGAACATAAGAAAGAGGAAAAGAGGGGAAGTAGCAGAAGCACACTATACACCACTGGATGTGTGATGTGCCTGTGTGTAAGTAACACTTTGCATAGTATTTTTGGTTACACAAGAAAGAATATAAATCAACGTTATAATTTTGATTTATACTTTTTTGTTGGACGCATGTCTGGGCTTACGAGATAATAGGGATAGCACATCCTACTTTCCTTGATGCAAAACCAAGGATAAAGAGATGGGAAGCTCCTGTTAAGAGGATAAAGGAACTTGGAAGTTTGGAAACAGATAATGTGAGAATGAGTGTGTACATTATAACATGCATATAATATAACATGTGTATGATACATTGCTCAATTTTGTGAACAAGTTTGTACAGAGTTGAAAAGGGACACAACTGATGATTGGGAAGCTGCGAAAGATTTGCTATATTACCTTGCAGTAAACAAAGCAAGGAGCAAGGTTGTGAGTAACAGTTTGGTTACATCCCCTAGCACAAGAAGGGGACCATCTATGAGCTTGGAGAACAGGGTGCAAAAGCTTAAAGATGAGCTGCAAATGCAAAAAGAATTGTGCACGAGGATAGCCATGGAGGCTTTTTTAGATTTGAGAAATGAAAATGACAGGCTGAGGAAACGTCTAGTAGAATTGGAGGAAGAGAATAGAACTCTAAGGAAGGAAGTTTCGAATGAGATGATTACAGGAGATACTTCTACGCCAACACAAATATTCATTCAGAATGATGTGTTGGATTCAATGGAAGTAGTTAAACTAGGAAAAAGGACTGAGGAACTGCAACAAAACTTGTTGGATATGGACCAACAATGCAGTAAGGAAAAAACACCCAGGATAGGCAAACTTTTCCTGAAGAGGAAAGCAGTTGAAGAAGATCAAGTAATAATGGAAGTGGATATAACAAATAAAGAAGGCCACAGAATAGAAAATGTTGGAGGGAATTCAAAGGATGCAAAAGAAGATCTTACTTCTAAAGAAGATGCGGGAGAAAAGAAAGAAGTGGAAGAGTATGAAAAGAATGATGAAGAAGAAAATCCATCAGAAATAGAAGAATCAAAGGAAAAAAAAGATCGAGCAGATGATGAAGTAAGAGAAGAAGAAGTAGATAGAGATGAAGTTGAGAAGGACACTCATAAGATGATGAAGAAGAGGAACAAAAAGACACAACCAGTTTTAGGAAGCATTGAAGAAAACATAAAGATACGAAGGCATGCCAAGGTCAGTTGCATGTTCTTTTCGATTTAACTAACTGTGTAGTAACTGTTTGAGTATTACAGTAAGAATGTGAAAAGTAAGGTAACAACAAGAATAGAAAATTAACTGTTATAATAAAAAAAAGTAAATGTGTAGAACGAAAAGTATTATTGTGGATCATAAAGTATCTGTTGGACATATAAAGTAGTGTTCAATCGTAGAATAGGAAAACAAAGTTATAGATTATATTTTCAAGGTAACTATATAAAATATGTATATCTTCTATAGAAACTACTAACATAAATTACATTTTATTGACAGCAAAGAAGCTCCACATTCATTGGATTGGAACACTTCAAAATGAAGGAAAACAAAGAGGATGTAAAGGAATTCATTGACAACATTGACGAAGTGTAAGAAGTAACTTTGTAAAAATCTATCAATCGCATGTGTAGAAGAAATTAGTTGCTAAATATATAGACTGAATGTCTGACATCTTTACTAATGCACAAGTCAAGGAGAGAATGGATCTTTGGAAAAGACACTTGGTGTACGAGGAAAGATCTATCAACACCGTTGTTTAAAGATAAAATGATGCACTCACCTATTAGAACTGAAAGTAGTAAGTATTAATATCAATGATATGGATTTCTAACTAAATATTGTGGATATTCAAGTTATGGATTGCTTTGTCCAAATGTTAAAAGAAACAACAAGCAAGAGGAGGAGGATGGACTGTCATGGCATTGCTTGAGCACCTATGCCCCGGTAAGACATCCAAAGTATTACACTACATTACAACACTTACAATAGATAAAGACACTACAACTTATAGTTGTGTAAATTACAATTTTGTTTTTACAGCAAAAGCTAAATATGATGGTGAATGACATAACACTGAATGAGATTGATATGCTATCACCTCTCTTTAATGTACCTACAAAAGAATTTATGACAATGGATTCAGTTTTTACAATACTTAACAATGACAACCAATGACACTTGCTTGAATCAAGCTTTAGAGATGAGGTGCACAGGTCTGACAATTCATTGTCAGGAAATAGCAAATCAAAAAATGAAGTCACTAGATGGGTAAGCAAAAAAAGTAGCTCTACTTGTAATCTATTATTCGCAAACTGCTATTTAATAAACATTTTGTTTTGCATGCATGTTGGCTTCATTCATGAGTTCTTCAGGGGAGTGCCAGATCGGGGAGGTCAAATGTCATAATGGACAATAGAGTACCCTGAATGCCCACAACAAGATGGAGATGATGTTGAATGTGGAGTGTACGTGATGAAGTATCTAGAATGCTTGGTGAATGAAAAGGAGATGAATTTTACTAGTAAAGACATTCCTGCAATTAGGGCAGATATCTTCCAAAGAATGATGAAGAGGGGTCGACTGCAGCCAGTGAAAGTACATGCTGGTAGAGATCAAGAAGAGTCAAAAGAAGAAGTAGGTGACAAACAGGGTGAAGAAAAGTATGATGATGTTGTGTCAAGCCTGAATAGATGGCTTAAGTTAGATTGAGTAGAACTTTTGCAAACTACATGTACTAAAACAATGTGGTTCTGAACTTTTTTTTTTGGTCGGAATGTGGTTCTGAACTTATGCTTGGGAAATTCTTATGTAGACTCTATAAGATGAATATCTAGTCTAAAGTTTTCTTTTGTTTGACAAAAAAATGCACTTCTCCGTATATATACCTTTAGATATCTTGGATGTTCTTTATTGTAACTTTAGATTGCTGGTGATTTTGTATGGATAATGCCTATAATATGCTTCAGCAGGTTCTTAATAACATATGGAAGTAACTATGTGAACTGTAGAGGAATCAAGCGAAATGAAAAGTAACTGTGTGAATATTAAAGTAACTAAGAGAATAACAAAGTCGGTCAGTCGACCCTCTCATCTCCCTACCTCCGTATACCCCCTGAGCAGCACCTCCTGTCATCTTCCTCGAGTGTTTCAGGAATCCCACCCAAACTCAAGAACCATGTAACCCTCTTCCACTATGTCGCTTGCCAAGCAGCTATTTCACCCCCAAGTTCCCATCAAAGACCATGAACTGATGGAGCTCCTTTTCCCGATTCTGCTGCAACAACTTCCCATCAAACCTCAAGAACCGATACCCTCTCTTCTTAAGCGGCACCTCAAGCAGATCCAAGAACGTCGTCCACCCACTAAACACAATACTCTTCTCTCTGGCGCTACTACTACTCATCTTGTTCAAACACTCCATGAGCCTCCTGACTTTACACAACTCCTTATAGTTCCCCTTAAAATCAAACACTCCATGAATATTCATGTCTGGCCAGACGGGACTGAGAGAGGTGCATGTCCTCCCAGTCAAGTCGGTCAGTTGACCCTCTCATCTCCCTGCCTTTGTATACCCCCTAAGCACTCGGCTTGAAATGAAAAGTAACTGTGTGAATATTAAAGTAACTAAGAGAATAACAAAGTAAATAATTTGATTGAAAATTATTTCTGTGTAATATAAAGTAAATATTGAATATAAAAAGTAACATAATGATCGAAACACAAGAACGATCATTGCATAATAGGCACAATAATTACATGTGCAGAATGACCATTCCACACAAGGTGCAATCGTTAAAACAAAGGTAAGACGTCCTTCCATTATTGCTGAATAATGGTGTGATTACTCTAGCTATAAAGTAACTTTTACAAAAAAAAATATGACAACAAAAAAGTAACCATTTAAATAAAAAAGTAATTGTTTCATGTATAACATAACTAAATGATCTAGAAAGTAACTCAACAATAAAAGAAGATAACTGCAAATTGCATCAAAAACTATGGGCCGTATTTAAGTAGTTATATGAACAAAAATAAGACAAACAACTCAAACATAACTAATGCACACAAAACGTCTCCTGTTAACACAAAGGGTAAGGTATAGTACAAAGAGAAACCTTTTCTCATAAACCTTTATAATAGATTTGAATTCTTGATACAATGTCAGCTCCATTGAAAGGAGAAATAGTTAAACTGAAGTTCAAACAAAGTGCAAAATAAAACTGTCAATGAACACATCTCAATAATTACATTTACACCAAATTTTGCTACGACTAACACACTAATAATCTCCAACACTAAATGGAGGTCCACGATAGTCAGCTCCAAAAGCAACAGTAGTAGCATAACAACATCAGGAAGACAACATCAAAAGATCAGCCAATCAAGAAACATATAAATCTGGAATCCAACAATCTAACGATGTATCCCTATGAGCTCCAAACCCAGCAATAGAAGCATTAGCAGCAACTACAATATGGTTGAGCAGCACAAATCTTCAATACAGATCAGCCAATCAGGTAACATATAAATCTAGAACCCCACAATCTAGAGAAGTGTCAATGTGAATACAATAGTAAGCGTTGGAACAAGAAAATTAAGACAATAACAATGTAAATTTGCAAAATAAATCTATATAAAATGTAACACATACAACTATTTCTTCAAAGGACAGTTCCTTCTATCATGATTAACACTGTGTTGTAAGCAACTTTTACACGGTCTCATTTTTAGACAAGGAATTTTCAACCCCAGACTTGTACCGCATATCATTCGATCTAGGTCTTCCTTTGGTTTTGGAAACACTGGGAATGTTGACCTTGACAGAAGTAGAAGAAGCAGTATTAGAAGCACTTACACCAACATCAACAACATCTAATTCTGACAGCTCCTTCTACAGAGAAATCAGCCTATCATGACAGATTCTTACATCGTTGTTTCTGCACGTTATGTTCACAACTGAATTGCAAGAAAAAACTAGCTAAAGTGTACTTCTAGTGGATGTATGCATCACATATACTTTGCCAAAAACCAATGGGTGATCTCTATATACCTTACTCCACCTCATATATATATATATATATATATATATATATATATATATATATATATATATATATATATATATATGGTTCAGGAAGAGTGCAAAAGTCACGGCTCTTTAGATAAGACAGAATGTGCCTGCACAGAATACCTTTGAATTCCAACATGAAGCAATTGCATGAAACCATACCAGTGCATGAGTATTTCTTCAAGATATGAGGAGATTCAGACCCACCAAGACAATACACCTCATAGACACCTTTGTTAGAGGTTTCCTTTACATTGTACACCGTGCTTTGATGAACCTCAGATTGAAATATCTTAAAAATGGACTTGGTGTATATACCTCTCATTTGCTCCTCCAAAGGCTACAATAAAGCGAAAGGGAGATTGCTATACTCGTCATCAAAATCCTTAAAATTTTCTATCTCCCGCAAATGAGAATAAGCAGTCTCCAAGCTACAAACAAGTTCAAATAATGTTTTTTACTGTTGACGTGGCTTCTAATAAATGCATTAAGGCTCTCACTTCTTTGGGTTGTTCTCATGCCGACAAAAAAAGAATCCTGCATAAAACATGGCACCCACTGCCCCCGCATAGCATACACATCAGCAAACCAACTAATGGACAATAAGTCATTCTCTTCAACTACAGAAGTCCATCTCTCTTCAAACTTATTTGTATCATCTACATTCCAGATGCAATCATTCAACACACTGATGATCTGATCCTTGTTAGGTATTCCACCAAGTTTAGAAGGGAGTTTCTGTAGAATGTTCCAGCTACAAAATCAACAATTACATGACGGAAAAGCAGTAATAATCGCATCTCTCATTGCTGGATCTTGATCATTTATGATGGAGACAAGCTCTTTACTAAAACACAATAAATATTTCCTGAAAACTTAAAGAAACTACTCGTACTTCTCATCTACCAATAAGGCTGAAGCAAATAAAACTGTCTTTCGATGCTGATCGAGACCACCAAACACCATTGAATACTTGGTGGTACAGTAAGTCGTATAAAAAACAATGGCATCGCCAAAGAGCACACAATCATCAACAGAAACTGGATTAGATCAAAATAGATGAGTCAAGAAACCATTAGAATCTTTTTGATACGTAAAAAAAAATTAGAATCCAATTGTTTGAAGCTTGCAAAATGATATAACACCATATCCACATCGTATTTAGATGACTCAATCCTTTTGTTACTTAGATGTCCATGTGCTTGTCTACTTGTAAATGTCAACTTTTCATAACCACCAGACTCAGTTGCTATTAATGCCAGTTGTTTGGATACATGAATGTTTGCTAGACTCATAGAAGAAATCATCTCTTTTTGGGTTTGGTATAAAGATGAATTACACTTCAAATAATGCAAATGAGCTTCATCGACAAGATCATGATTGTGTTCATCAACAAATGTTGTGATAACACATTTGGAAGATTTCTTGTCTAGAGTAAAACGGATCATTGCTTTACAACCGCACCTTTTCACAAATCTCTTATGCTTCTTAGATAACTGCTCACTCAAATCACCGACTATGTCACAAACAGGGTTCAAGAGCCCTTTGGACCTCTTAGAGCGACTAATATGACCTTGCTTATCACAAACCAAATCTTTAGAAAGCAAAATCTTAGTACCTTGTTCATAAGTCATCTTTCCTAACATTAAACCCAATCATACCAGCATATCTATAATAAAAAGAGATACCATCATCTAAACATTCAAATTCAATTCCAATTCTAGGAATATTAGTTGTAGACATAGTATCAACAGTAACAGATGAGCAAGACTGAACGTTATGATCATTACAGTAAATCATATCATTATTAGCATCAGTATCTAGACTATGATCCATAATAGAAACAACCTGTGAAGTGAATAATACAGATCAAAACCCAGTTCAGAAAACATAAAAAGAGATGAGTTCGGTGAAATGTGACCCAAGTGTGTAAACCACTGGAAAGTATATATCTAATCATCACTGCATATCTGAAAATGATTCCAACAAGAACAAGTAACTATCTGAACTTTACATTCACAAAGTATTAATAACATAACTATTTTATAAACAAAGTAAACATGGGTAATCAAATATAACAGAGTGTTACATAAAGTAACTGCACTGAAAAAGGTAAATATTAACAATAATTGTTAGATTTGATATCTAACAATGCAGCAAGTTACAATAGATATATAGAATTGTCTACAGATTGAGAAAATACAGATAGAAGTTCAAGAAGAAGCTAGATACAAAGAGGATAGGTGAATGACATAGTACAAGATGGGGAACCCCTAATCACCAAATTGATTGATAGTCTGATGCGTATACAAAGAAGATCTAGGAGAGGAGTGGGATGTCTTACTTGGTTGTCAGTTAAGCAGCATCGTCCTGATCTCTGAGTACAATGCCAACCACCTACTCCACCTCCTCGAACACCTGCTCCACCTCCTCCCAAAACAAACAATATGCCCGAAACTTGGATCATAACATTTCTAGAATCAGGGTATATTACAAGTCCAGCAGAGTGAATAGACAACACCATGAACAAATGTATTTGATTTTTGATTGCTATCAAAATGAAAAGAAGAGCTTTGTGGGAAGAAAATAGATCAGACTGGAGACCGAGGAAATCAAAACAATGATCTTTCGAAATAGATAGGGAGAAGGTGTCGGAGAGGTAGAGGATGATTCTTACCTGATAGTCAACTAAGCAACATCGTCATCGTCGTCAATGTTACAAACCTAGGCTTCGTCGCCAAACCATGAACATAATTTCATAGGCCACTTGCTCTTCATACAAGAACCACAAAAAGACATTCTTTTTACTAGGATGTGACCAGATTTTGACATGATGAAGACCGATTACAACGGTGGAATCGGGATCAGGGATAAGTCTTTGCCTTTGAGTGCAAGGTATCAGTATTGGAGAGCGAGGATCAAATGAAGAAGGAAGAAGAGTGAGAAGATTTGCGGCAGAAATCAAAGGAAGCGGGAGCCAAGACAATAAAGTTAGAATATTTACAAACACTGCCACCGTGTTTTTTTGGAACGGGTAGCCTCACTACAGTACCCACGCGGGCAGCCAATGATATATATATATATATATATATATATATATATATATATATATATATATATATATATATATATATATATATATATATATATATGGCCATTCATTTGCTACCCGTGTGGGTAGACAAGGTTAATTACCCATGGATCAATTTTATAATAGGAAGACACATATTTGTAGCCAGACAATCAAAATTGTAATGAGATGCCCAAAATTGTAATACAAAGACTCATTTTGTATTACAACGTTGTTTCTGTTACAAATATCATTTTTACTATAATCAGATGTGTAATACAAAACGAGTGTTTGTATTACAAATTTGGTCATCTCATTACAAACAATGTATGTCTCATTACAGATATGTACCTTTCTATTACAAAATAGATCCATGGGTAACAAAAGTTAGTTACCTGCGCGGATAGTGAATATATACCCTATATATATGGCATTCATTCGCTGCCTTCATGGGTAACTAACTTGAGTTACCCATGCATCTGCTTTGTAATAGGAAGATACATATTTGTAATGAGACAGATATTGTTTGTAATGGGATGACCAAATTTGTAATATAAACACTCATTTTGTATTACATGTCTAATTACAATGAAAATGATATTTATGACAACAATTTATGTTGTAATACAAAATGTCTGTTTGTATTACAAATTTGGTCATCTCATTAAAATTGTTTTATGTCTCATTACAAATAGGTACCTTTGTATTACAAAATAGATCCACGGGTAACTAAAATTAGTTACCCGCATGGGCAGTGAATATATATATATATATATATATATATATATATATATATATGAAATTCGCACATGTCACCCTAAAATCAGTTTTGATGGTGGATGTGAAGCATGGTTATGGCCAATAACCTCATTTCTGTGTGTGTACGGTTGTGGTTGTTTATTCCTATTGTTACTCGGTCTGCGTACTGAGCCTCTCTCTTTCTTCTAAAAATAAATTAATTCTCTTCTTTGTATTTCCCCTTGAATGTAACTCGAGGTTTCCCTTTTCTAATGTAATAAGAAATAGGATAGTTTTAATTCATTTATCATCATGAAAAGAAGTTCTATACAAGATGAACCAACCGGCTCAAGAGATGAGATGATCGACTAGAGGACCAAGAAGTCCTAACAATAGGATGACGGAACAATTGACTAGTGGCTCAACCAATCGGCTAGAGGTGTCCAGACACAAATTAACTTTAATATCTTTAAGTAATTTCATTTGTCCATCACCCATTGCTATCACCTTATCTAGCATGTACCTAAAACGCAGTGAAACAAAATCATGGATCAACATAACAAGTTATACTATGTACGCGGGGGTGCATGCAAAAGTGTGCAAGTAAACTAAGAACATATATTCCATCAAATACTTGAAAATAAGAACTGACACTTTATTCACATGTTCTTCCTTTATGTGATACTCATAGTGGCATTATAATTGAATAGAATGTAAATACACATCCAAGAGTTTAGTTGTTCAATCCTCAAAAATACTCGAAAAACGCTGGCAAACAAATGTAGGTAGTCATAGATGTAACCACATACCTCAATGGTGTTCCATGCAGATCATACAATTATACTTCATCACATTAAATCAACCCAATCAACAAAGAAGATTCTAGAAATTACATTGTACCTTCATGTGTGATCACATTAAACAAATTAAACTCTACTCTAGTGCTAATCTATGATTTAGGGTTTGGGTAAGGAATAAGGGTATAAATCCTATTTCCATATCATGTTAACCATTAGGTGAAACAATAATTATTATATCCAACATATCCTTTCATTTCGATCACTTTGATTCAACTATTTTCATTTATAATATTGCATGTTATAAATCTTGGTTTCTTTACCCTATTCACATGTATGTGATTATTCACTCAGAAACCTTGTTATTTAATATTACTATCATGATCATATTAGATTATCATTTGATTCAACAATGTCAGATAATAACACAAAAGAAAGATTTTCAATGTTCCCAATATTCTAATACCAAAAACTAGGTTTATAAAGTACCAATCACTTACTATACATATATCCATGGAACTTTGGTATTAGTCTCAGATCTAGGGTCGGAAACCATTTTATTTGTGTTCCTCTCATCTTGCTGCTAAATTTTCATATATTACTTGCAATTCGATTACCAATATCACATAATAAAATCATTATTGGCCAATCAGAGATTGACAAATCAACAATATTTGTATTATCTTAACATGGAGCGAGCTCAGACCTCTTGGCAAATAAACATTGACCACCTTGGCGTCCAGCACCTGCGTGGCCAGGCAAAAGAATAGATGCAAAAGACGAAAAGGTCCTTACCCTATTGTGTATGATTTGGGGGTAGACTAGGGATTTCCCCTACTTCATCTTAATCCTTTCATTCTTGTACTCTCTACATAGACGCCATGGAGGAGGTCAATTTTTATGTTGACTTTCCATCCCGGCCATGGTTAACAGAACCAGAGCGGTGATGATCCTCTACATCCCCGTTCACACTCGTTCACACTTCTTCTGGCTTCACGAGGTGAAAGGAGCATTGCGCTCTTGGGTTGGTATTCGAGAATGAACAACAGGATGATGGAGAGGTTATAGAGATGGACAAATGGAGCATTGCACAGAATCTTACTCTCACATCTGATGCAGAACATTGAGACTATTTTTTTAGGTGCATGATGCCCAACCCTACTGTATGGTAGGTGTCTCAGAGAACCTACTTGCCCCAATTTGGGCATTAACTGATTTCACCATGAAAATCTTGATGTTATGGCTCATTGGGTTTCCCAATTTCTCTTGAAACTAAAGGCACAAGAACCAGGACAAATGAACATGTGTGGAGGGGGAGGGAGGCAAATGAAATTCGCACATCATTACTCTATTTATCGCTTTAGACCCAAGGTAGATGACAAAGGCTCAACCCTTGATCCCTGATTTGGTGGTAATAAGAAGTGTGACACTGCACATTAAGGTGGGTGATACATCGCTAAGTGGAATCCTATTAAATTGACTCCCAAAAAGGCAACACATTTAATTATTATGAATCCGTCCCTCTCCCTTCTCGATTTTCCTTAGACCACTAGAACATCTTTTCACTATGAAACTTGGAGGACAAGTGTTTAGAGTCTTTCCCCACCTCTATCTAATTTTTGGCATTTATTTAAAACATCTTTAACAACCAAATCCTTCTCATAATTCCATGTTTAAATTACCAATTGCCCATTGCTTTTAGAAATCCCTTTATTATTATATTTTACACTCTTTCTTTGTCCAATACTAATGAATTATTGGAACAATGAAATACACGAAATCTATTACATGTGAAGTATTTCCACTTTCAAACCTCGATATCCACACAAAGAACCATCTTTCTAATGTATCTTTCATATTACATTATGTAAAACAAATATATTAAAACATGAGAAAAACCACGTTATAACATTCTTTCCCTCTTATAGGAATTTTTCCTCAAAATTTGACTAGTCATCCAGGATAATGGTGTGATACAATTTCCTTATATATTGGTTCTCATAAAACCATCATCTTTTATTTATGTGCTAATTCCTTTTTATTTCTTTAATTTGCACCATAAGGATCTATTTGCAAAGCAAATAGTCTCATGTGCCTCACTTGGGCCATGGGTCAAACCCATGTCACACAAAATGGTTTAATACTATTACTTCATCAATAATACTATTGGAGGAAATTATTTATCAAATCAAGCTTTGTATTTATATAATTCAAGTTTAGCAAAATTGAGGATATAACATTCACCCCTCCTTAAAAGGAATTTTGTCCCCAAAATTCACACCTAGTAGGGTTTAGCTAAATGATAACTCATCTTAATTTCACAACTTAGGGTTAGCAATCCTACTTAGACATCTTTAAAAACTTTTATTGATATGGAAATTCTACACATTATGACTAAGATTGGTACTTGACTCCAATCCAAGGTACATCCATATTCTTAGTGTTTACATTTCACACTTGGTGTTTACAATTCCATTTATGATTTCAATTTCACTTGACGATTACTTTTTCACCTAGGTTTCCAACCGATTGTTCATTTATTCCCACATAAGGGTGAGGTAACACATCAAACCCTAGGTCATGTCATTAAACTCAACTTAAGGTATTCATTATTATATGTCAATTTTAAGCACAGCATGTATCTACCCAATCTCTCTTCCTCATAATGGGATGAAATAAGCATTTGATTGCAGCCTAAACACAAAATTCTATGATAGACTAGATCTTTCTCTCTTTTCCATTATGTAATTCTAGACCCAAACTTTCTCAAGGTTCTTGTCTTACCTTTAATTTCATAATCAAATATGATCCGATGCATAATTGATAACTACTGAGTGCAATTGATACATTGGTGACACACAATTAACTCTAATGTAGTTCTCAATCCTATCACTAATCACCATCATTTCCAATTATGTTGAGCAAATTTTTGAACACATACCTCTCTGGTTCTCTTGATCATCTTGTAGAGTTTGTTCTCACAATTCCAATGCATGTTGTTTCATCAAAATTGGAGCTACAATGGGAAAGTTATGTAGTTGGAGGTCATGACCTTTGAACTTACTTTTAAATATTTTTCTACCATCCTTGGGTCTTGGGCTGGCTGGTTTGGGCCCAAGAATTGGTGCCGAACCATTCACGCCTTCCTTCTTTTCCTCTCCTCTGTCTCCTTCATATCATACACACACGTGGTCGTACGAGACCCAACACTTCTCATGATGATGCACCCCCTCCTCTTTTCTCCCTCTGTCCTCATCGTCTCCCCTTTTGATCGCATGACCAGCCGTGTCGGGCAGTGGGAGCACCAATGGAGAGGATGGACCGGGATGGCCGCCGCCACTACTTGCCCATCCAAACCCTAATATCTTCCCCTCGCTTCCCCTTTCTCCTACTTAAACCCTTCAAATTTCACCACACGACGGCCTGGCTCTTTCCCATCATGCGCCAATGTTACCTTGCTCGCATCTCACCTCCCGCCTCACTACTACTCTAGCTAGGGTTTGCAGAAGCACAAGACAACCTATGTCACTCCACTCAGCCCGACTCCTTGCCTCTCTCTCTCTCCGTTCTTCCTGGCCACGACGGTAGACCCAGAAGCAATCAGCTCGTGGCAAACCTCTTCGCTGGTGCTACTGCCCCATGTAGCTACCATGGCACTACGTAGAAAACTATAGGGGAGGGGAGAGTCCAAGCCGCCACTACTCTGGGTCGTCCATCACCATGCAATCTCCCTGCCTAGCACCACGATCTCTACCGCTCGCCTTCCCTACCCCACAGAAGCAAGGTTGCAATCTCTTTCCCCGCTCAAGCCCTCTCTGCTGGTCACTGTCTCTTGAGGGGTCCTAATGCAAGGTTAGGGATTACCACACACTGTTGGATTGGGGGCCAACGGCCTCGATCAGCCCCAATCGGTCACTTCCCAGACTGTGTGCACCTGCTTCTGTACCGCTCGTGCTCGACGCTGCACCGCTCACAACCGCTCCATGACCTAGTATAGAGTCAACAACAGTCGTGCTCATCTGCCCTCTACCTGTCGCCACCGTCCCCTAACCACCCACGGATGCATGCGACCAAGGCCGAGCCAACTCCCTGATAAATGTGTATTTGTCCTTTTTATTTACATTTTTAGATATCTTTTTAGGATTATTTTGTTGTTTATTTTGTACTTTTATAATTAATTGCATTACTTTAGATTTTCTTTCTTTATTTGAAGTTTTAATTATATTTATTTGTATTTTTGTAAGAAAATGACCTTATGATGAAGTTCTCTCGGAAGATGTTTAGTACAATTCCCCTAGTGCCTGAAATTCGTTAGATAGACTACACAAAAAATGTCATAACTCTTACGTCCAAACTCTAAAATTAACGCACGTTAGAAAGGAAATTTGAAGGAAGACAATTTAATAAAATCTTCCACTTTCCATTCTGAAAAATAATTAATGCTATTTTGAATAGGAGCAAAAGGAAAGATTGGCCAAATACTTTTATGTAGAGAAAAGAATGCAATTAAAATCTTTTTCAATTGCCAAATAAATAAAACAATCAATGCGGCCAAGATTTAAAAAATGTTACTTTTTGATGAAGTGAGAATTTATTCCAGTCAAAGTGGACGTCACCACAACAAAGCCATATTTGAAGGGTTTATCCTCTCCTCATCTAATTTTTATTACTATAAAAAGAGCGAGGTTGTGCAACTAACTATAACTACTTTGTTTTCTTTTTTCTAAAAAATCTTCAACCAATCGCAGCGCACCATTTCAAAATGCTGCATGCTCCTTGTTTCTCTCTCTTCTCAGATTTTTTTCCCAACTTCTTTTTAATTTTATAGGTTTTTATGCTATCCAAAATGGCAAGCATAAAATGGAAGGGGAGGTCAGTTATCTTTGTGGTTACCGGTTACCATCACGTTTTTCCAAACACGCTCACCACTTCATAACCAAAATCACCACGCCCGAATCCCCCGCAACGATGGAAGCGGAGAACGTGGATCGGCAACCACCCCATGTAAACGTTTTTTTAATTATAATTAGTTCCTTGTATTGATAATGATTTATGCAAACCGTGATAAGTCTAAAAAAAAAATACAACATTGAGCAGCGAGTTAAAAGGAGTTACATATTGACCAAGCCAAAAAATAGAAGTAATCACCAGAGGTGTATCCCAGGAGCATGAGTGTTTAGAGCTTAATTTACATACATTCCTCCTCCTCGCAAAAAGCTTAATTTACATACATTCCTTCATGGTCTTCGACTCTACAATTTTCTCCTGCTCCTTCCACCTGTCCCACAGCCAAATTCCTTGGGATGTTGTGTTCATTCAGCGCCAAATTCCTTCGGCAACCATCCCAAGTAAACCGTCGCTGCTTGACTCTGCTTTCTTCTTCGAAACCTCTGTATTGGAACCACACTGAAACAACATGATATATGAGATCGAAGAACTGCCACCTACTCACTTATTCCTTACTCGAGGTTAGCTATGTAGGCAGGATTTTCCAAACAAACGCCCCTGCGCTATTTTATGGTAGAATTCGTTTGGATCAGAACAAACTCAATGTTTGTCCTCAAATTTAAAATCTCCTCCTCTCCGCCTTCCACCGTGGCTCTTCATCTCCGTATCACCTCCAAGCATGTTGTGCATCTTTATCCCTTCGCTGGAGCGCACGAGCAGCAAACCCTTGTGGTCCTGGGTGCTGCATTGCACTAGGAGGACCTGCACCAGCAGAAAGTCTAAATCGGCGGGCCCAGGATCTTCCGCCAGTACGACGTGACCTACAGCTGGCCTCTGAAGGTAGGAAACAGAAGCTGCGGCTGAGTGGAAAGCGACGCCGACCAGAAGGAGCCCCGACCTTGTCCTTAGTGACAGGAAGCGCAAAGAACAGCTATTATTTAGCATGCGATAAGCTCAATGTAGTGCAGCCAATACATAATGTAAAACAACTTAAATTATTCTTTTTGTATAAAAAGATAAGTATGTTATTAATTATTGATTTAATTAATTGTATCTTTTCGAAACGGTTCAGTAATTTTTCGTAATGTGAATAAGAGATGAAATTAATTATTTATATAATTAATGGTCTCATTTCTTTAACGGTAAAAATATGTACGTTAAGTGTACAAGAGTAATCGAGGTCTGTCTAGGATTAGAACATGGGGCATGAAAGAGTTATAAAAAGGAAAAACATGTCCTGAATTGCTGTTTCGTAGAGACTTGTCTTCAGAATGAATCGAACATTCGGAAAAGTTGTCTCATGGAGATCCTTCTCTTGAACGAGACGAACAACATTGTCCTTCTATTCCTTTGACACGATCTGTCTGGGTGGTGGTACTTGCGATCGTTGGGCTGCACTGGTGGTGCAAATGTTTCAGTATCAAATTGACGTGCCGGAAGAGCGACGTTAAACGCAAGCAGACATGCAGAGCAACTCGCGTGGCGTGGCGCGCGCGTGTGCGTGCGTTGTGATGTGGTAACCCCACTCATCAAGGAGGTGAGCATACCTCTCTCCTATGACCCCTTAGACACTAGTGCCCCATGTGATCCTACGTATAAGGACCACAAAAGTTCTATGAGTGAGCAATATAGGATAAAACTTCTTTTCCATTTGCACTAGAGACAAAATTACTTTTCTCACATGTACTTGTTGTACTACATTGGGCTTAACCCATGCTAAATAAATGGTTGCTACAGCAGCCATATATCTAACAATCCCCCACAAAGTCCAATGTGTAATGTGCTCTACCATTCAGTCCTCCATACTGTACTTTCAGCATATACATTTTGGTTTGAATCTACCTGAGTTATCCAACTGTGACCCCCGTAGGAACTAGGTGAACAAAAGTCTTGAACCTGAACCTTGGGTACAAGAGTATAGGTTGGTAACAACACAATAAAGATATGGTAGAAAAGAAAACAATGCATTAAAGCCATGCATATAAAAATATATATCATGATTGATAACATAGAACAAACCAATTCTCCTGTTGCGGCCTACACAACATCAACCACTTAGCTGGAGGCTCCAAGGATGTACTGCTAACATCTTGTCCTAAGACTTGACACCATTAAGAGATTACTCTCTTACTAAATTGCAGTCATGACACTAACATCTTTCCAGAGGATAGACACACAGATGCAAGGCACATCAAATAAGAATACATATAGTGTCATCCGATTCACCCGACAACTTGTTATTACCACATTGAACCCAATTTGTGGGATCTCCACTCTTTTGGGTTGGGTTGCTACTGCCTGCAAATCTATAGGGGTTTCAGTCCCATCCCCAACCTGGATTTTTTTACTAAAGCCAAGGTAAGACCTTTAGTGAAAGGATCAACTGTATTATCTTTGGTACTAACGTAGTCCACAACCACGACCCCATTAGACACTAACTCCCTTCCAGACTTGAGTCTGACTTGGATGTGTCTACGCTGTTTTTGATTATACTTAGAACTCTTTATCTTAGCAATAGTTGTAGTGCTGTCACAGTGAACTGCAATTGCAGGAAGCAGCTTCATTACCATGGGTAAACTGGACATAAGTCCATTTACCCATTCAACTTCCAATCCAGTTTCATCTAAAGCACACAACTCTGCTTCAAAAGTGAACCGAGACAATATGGTCTGTTTCTTAGACCTCCAGGAAGCAACTCCTCCTCCCAACAGGAATACATATCCTGAGACACCATTACTCCCAGAATTCACAGCAATCCAGCTTGCATCACTATATCCTTCGACTACAGAAGGATGTTTACCATAATGCATCCCAAGGGAACAAGTTCTCTTGATATACCTCAATACTCTGTCAAGAGCTTCCCAATGGGTCTTTTCGGGACAACTGGTGTATCTACTTAACTTGTTCACGACAAACAAAATGTATGGACGTGTACAGTTCATAAGATACATCAAACTTCCGATAATCTGAGAGTATCGTAATTGAGACACTGGAACCCCAGTCTCATTCTTGAATGAGGGCTTGGATGAATCATATGGAGTCTTAACAGGTTTGTGTGATGTGTACTCAAACCTCTCCAGTATCTTCTCAACATAGTGAGACTGAGAGAGAGAGTTATACCACCAGTATACCTTATGATTTTAAGCCCTAAAATCACATCGGCGACACCCATATCCTTCATCTCAAACTTGCTACATAAGAATGACTTTGTCTCATTTACTACTTTCATATCGGAACCAAAAAGCAGGATATCATCAACGTATAAGCATAACAAAATGAATCCATTATTGACAATTTTGCAGTAGAAACACTTATCAAATTCATTAGAAACAAAGACAAACGATGATATCACAGAATCAAACTTCTCATGCCATTGCTTAGGGGCTTATTTCAATCCATATAATGACTTAACAAGTTTACACACTTTGGACTCATTCCCATGATCCACAAATCCCTCAGGTTGTTCCATATATATCTCTTCCTGAAGATCACCATGTAAGAACACGGTCTTCACATCCATCTAATGGATATAGAGATTATAAATGGAAGCCAATGCTATAAGCACTCAGATTGTTGTCATACGGGAAACAGGTGAATATGTATCAAAATAATCTATTCCTTCCCTTTGTGTGTAACCCTTAGAAACTAACCTAGCCTAATAGTTATTGATTGTCCCGCCTGCATTAAGTTTCTTCTTAAAGATCCATTTGCAATCAACTGCAGAACAACCAGGAGGCAAATCCCCCAATTCTCAAGTTCCATTCAAGAGAATTGATTAGATTTCATCATTAACAACTTCTTTCCAAAACTTAACTTCTGGAGATTCCATAGCTTGTTTGAAAGTGACATGATCATCCTCAACATTGTAAGTGAGAAACTCACTTTCAAAGTCCTTGGATGTCCTAGGCGTTTACTTCTCCTTTGTTCAACTATTTCTTTAGAATCATCAGATCCAGAAATAGCTTGTTCTGAGTCGCCCCCCACATTTGTCATCCTTTCCACGTGCTCGGGAATGGAACCTATGGTAAATGAATCTTCTTGAGATACTTCATTGGGCACACCCATTTTCATAGAAAATACATCCTCAAGGAATGTTGCATCACGTAATTCCACAATTGTATTGACCTCTATGCTAGAGATATCTAATTTTACAATAAAAAATCTGTAAGCATAGCTTGTCTCGACATACCCCAAAAATATGGCATCAACCGTTTTTGGTCCAAATTTCTTCCTTTTGTGTTCAGGGACAAGTACCTTTGCAAGGCACCCCCACACTCAAAGATATTTAAGACTCGGTTTCCTTCCTCTCCATAACTCAAACGGACTACTCTCTAAATGTTTATGGGGAACTCTATTCAGAATATAGCAAGCCGTATTCAAAGCTTCCCCCCCAAATATTTTTGAGTAATCCAAATGTTTAGAGTAAGGTATTTACCATATCTATTAAGGTTCAGTTTTTACGTTCAACAATCCCATTTGATTATGGTGAATAAGGAGAAGTGACCTCATGAACTATACCATATAATTGGCATAATTTCAAAAATAAGTCTGAGGTATATTGTCGTCCCCTATCAGACCTTAATTGCTTAAGTACTTTACTGGTTTGAGTTTTGACTTCTTTCTTATAAATTTTAAATTTATCCAATGCCTCATCTTTACATCTAAGAAAAAATAAAAAACAATATCTACTCGCATCGTCAATAAAAGTTATAAAATAATGCTTTTAATCCCTCGTCGCAACACCATTAAACTCACAAATATCTGTATGCACTAAATCCAAATTTTTTGAATTCCTATTCACAGAATAAAAAGGTTTCCTAGGCAATTTAGCTTGCACATAGATTTCACATTTATTATTGCTAATCTCAGATTTAGGGATTAAATTCTGATTCATCATGCGCTTCATTGAGGCAACATTAACATGTCCCAAACGTGAATGCCAAACACCAAACAAAACAAGATTCATGCAAATAGAACTATAATCATTCAAATTTAAAATGGAATTTGAAATAGGTTCAACATGAATCTTAAATTGGTTCTCCACATCACATAAGTACCCCTTGCCAAAAAAAAAGAATCACGAAGGTGTGTAATAATAGCCTTATTACATTTACATTCTACTCTATAACCTTTCCTAACTAAAATTACGCCACTAAGGATATTGCGTCGAATGGTTGGAACATGTCTAACCCTATTAAGAGTCAAAACCTTCCTCGAAGGGAACTTCAAGTCCACCCATCCTTCTCCTTTGACTTCTGCAGAGTTGGAATCATCCAAAGTCATAGACCGACCTCGAGAGGCCTGATAAGACACAAACATGGATTTATCAGCACATACATGTACATTAGCCCCAGTGTTAATTATCCAATAAAGTGGTTCAAAAATAGAAAGGATTTCAGGCTTAATAGATACGTACCCATCATTAAGGTTCAAGGATGTAGTCATCATGTTGACCACAACATCCTCAGTTGCAGATGCGGCAGCTTTTTTTACCTTCTTAGAAGGACAATCCTTGTTCCAGTGGCCAACCTGTCCACAAGTCTAACAAGGTTTGTTCTTTGGTTTCTTTTGGATCTTTGCCTTGGGTTTATGTGCATTCTTAGATTTCTTATCTTTGGTGTTTTTCATAGAAGTAAAATTAACAGTTGGATTTTCATTAGTAGGCACCTTGATCGTTTTCTCCTTTAAGTGTTCTTCTTGTATATTAATATCCATCATTAGTTCTTCCATTGTGTGTGTCCCTTTGCAATGCTTCAGAGACATACCAAACGATTCCCATGACTTAGGGAATTTTTCTATGATCGATATAACAACAAACTTCTCAGGCAATACCATCTTGGCATCTGAGAGTTCATGAACTAGGATTTGTAGATCATGTGTTTGATTAGAAACTGACTTACCCTCAACCATCTGAAACTTAAAAAATTTAGACACGCATTATTTTTCAACACCTTGATTTTTAATACTAAAATTCTTAATCAACAATTTTCATAAAACCTTATATGTAGTGACTGACGGCTTTGAGTAAGAGTCATACAGTTTGTTATTTAAATCAAACAGAATCAAACTGCGGCATGTTTTGTCACCCTTCTTCCAATTAGCAATTATATTTGCATTATTAGAAATCGTTTCATCAGATTTAGGTTTAGTCTCTGATCAAAACTCGCAATATTCAGCCAAATTTCCATCCGACTCTGCCAACGGGAAAAGTTGGTACCAGTAAATTTGTCAGGCATATTACTGGTATCAATTTTATTTCCTGAACCACCCTGACCAGTCATTGTTAATTAACAATATAAAGTGGATTTCTTTAAGACTGTTGATAATATTATTAATGTTGTTACATACAACAACAACAGGTGCAAATTAATTAACAAGTTCAGGAAGATCCAAATAAGAAATGAAGATCAAACAAAGCAGGAGAACAGAAATAAATGAGTTAGAATCGCAAACTAGATCATTCGATGAGAAGCGAACGTGATACTTAAAGAAATTAGTGCCCATCAATCCTCGCAGAAAGACACCGTTCTCCCAATTTCGATCCGGCATGAACCTGGAACAGACTCATCTTGCTCAGACTTGACATCGTCTCGTCGCACTACCACCAGTGCAGCACAGCATCCGCAGGAACCTCGGCCTGACAGTCCCGTCTCGGTAATAGGAAGGACAAGCCGCACTTTGCATATGAGAACAACTCCAAGAAGTGGCTCGGGAACGAAGACAACCACTCTCTGGATTAGGGCTCTCAAAACACATGTGAAATGACAGCAGTTGTTGTGTGTTTAACCCTAATGACTGGGGAGTATTTATAGCAACACACGTCCCGTATTCCTATTCCCAGTAAGACGCAAACACTTGGTCGCTCTTGTACATAATACGAAATAATCCACAAAAGAGAAACACTTTCCATTTAGGATTTAATAAATTCAAATAGGAAAGAAATAATTAATTACACGAGTAATTAATTACTTAGTTGTATCCTAGTACAAAAATAAGCCAGAAGACGTTCTCTACAATCCACAATTCACAAGACACAAGCCACAAGCCCGAGCCCAGTCTGACCAGGCCAGGCCAGGTGAGGCGTGGCATGGAGCGCACGCGCGTGCATGTGTGCGTTGTGCTGTAATAACCCCACCCACCAAGGAGGTGAGCATACCTCCCTCCTAGGACCCCTTGGACACTAGTTCCCCATGTGATCCTACATATAAGGACCACAAAAGTTCTAGGAGTGAGCAATATGGGATAAAACTTCTTTGCCATTTGCACTAGAGACAAAACTACTTTTCTCACATGTACTTGCTGCACTACATTGGGCTTAACCCATGCTAAATAAATGGTTGCTACAACATCCATAAATAAACTTGACAGCTTGTTATTACCACATTGAACCCAATTTGTGGGATCTCCACTCTTTTGGGTTGGGTTGCTACTTCCTGCAAATCTATAGGTGTTTCAGTCCCATCCCCAACCTGGATTTTTCCACTAAAGCCAAGGTAAGACCTTTAGTGAAAGGATCAGCTGTATTATCTTTGGTACCGACGTAGTCCACAGCCACGACCCCATTAGATACTAACTCCCTTACAGATTTCAATCTGACTTGGATGTGTCTACGCTGTTTTTAATTGTACTTGGAACTCTTTATCTTAGCAATAGTTGTAGTGCTATCACAGTGAACTAAAATTGCAGGAAGCGGCTTCATTACCATAGGTAAACTGGACATAAGTCCATGTAGCCATTTATCTTCCAATCCAATTTCATCTAAAGCACACAACTCTGATTCAAAAGTGGACCGAGGCTATATGGTCTATTTCTTAGACCTCTAGGAAACATCTCCTCCTCCCAACAGGAATACATATCCTGAGACACCATTAATCCTAGAATTCACGACAATCAAGCTTGGATCACTATATCCTTCGACTACAGAAGGATGTTTACCATAATGCAGCCCAAGGGAACAAGTTCCCTTGATATACCTCAAAACTCTGTCAAGATCTTCCCAATGGGTCTTGTCGGGACAACTGGTGTATCTACTTAACTTGTTCACGACAAAGGCAATGTCTGGACGTATACAGTTCATAAGATACATCAAACTTCCAATAATCTAAGAGTATCATAATTGAGACACTGGAACCCCAGTCTCATTCTTGAACAAGGGCTTGGATGAATCATATGGAGTCTTAACAGGTTTGGTGATGTGTACTCAAACCTCTCCAGTATCTTCTCAACATAGTGAGACTGAGAGAGAGTTATACCACCAGTATACCTTATGATTTTAAGCCCTAAAATCACATCAGCGACACCCATATCCTTCATCTCAAATTGCTACACAAGAATGACTTTGTCTCATTTACTACTTTCAAATCGGAACCAAAAAGAAAGATATCATCGACATATAAGCATAACAAAATGAATCCATTATTGACAATTTTGTAGTAGAGACACATATCAAATTCATTAGAAACAAAGCCAAACGATGATATCATAGAATCAAACTTCTCATGCCATTGCTTAGGGGCTTGTTTCAAGCCATATAATGACTTAACATGTTTACACACTTTGGACTCATTCCCACGACCTACAAATCCCTCAGGTTGTTCCATATATATCTCTTCCTGAAGATCACCGTGTAAGAACATGGTCTTAACATCCATCTGATGGATATAGAGATTATAAATGGAAGCCAATGCTATAAGCACTCAGATTGTGGTCATACGGGAAACAGGTGAATAGGTATCAAAATAATGTATTACTTCCCTTTGTGTATAACCCTTAGCAACTAACCTAGCCTTATACTTATTGATTGTCCCGTCTGCATTAAGTTTCTTCTTAAAGATCCATTTGCAACCAACTGCAGAACAACCAGGAGGCAAATCCACCAATTCCCAAGTTCCATTCGAGAGAATTGATTGGATTTCATCATTAACGACTTCTTTCCAAAACTTAGCTTCTAGAGATTCCATAGCTTGTTTGAAAGTGACAGGATCATCCTCAACATTGTAAGTGAGAAACTCACTTCCAAAGTCCTTGGATGTCCTAGGTCGTTTACTTCTCCTTGGTTCAACTATTTCTTCAGAATCATCAGATCCAGAAATAGCTTGTTCTGAGTTGCCCCCCACATTTGTCATCCTTTCCACGTGCTCGGGAATGGAACCAGTGGTAAATGAATTTTATTGAGATACTTCATTGGGCACACCCGTTTTCATAGGAAATACATCCTCAAGGAATGTTGCATCACATAATTCCACAATTGTATTGACCTCAGTGCCGGAGATATCTGATTTTACAATCAAGAATCTATAAGCATAGCTTGTCTCTACATACCCCAAAAATATGGCATCAACCGTTTTTGGTCCCAATTTCTTCCTTTTGTGTTCAGGGACAAGTACCTTTGCAAGGCACCCCCACACTCGAAGATATTTAAGACTCAGTTTCCTTCCTCTCCACAACTCAAAAGGACTACTCTCTGAATGTTTATGGGGAACTCTATTCAGAATATGGCAAGTTGTATTCAAAGTTTCCCCCACATAAAGTTGGATAATCCAGATGTTTGGAGTAAGGTATTTATCATATCTATTAAGGTTTGGTTTTTACATTCAGCAATCCCATTTGATTGTGGTGAATAAGGAGCCGCGACCTCATGAACTATACCATGTAATTGGCGAAATTCCAAAATCAAGTTTGAGGTATACTCTCCTCCCCTATCAGACCTTAATCGCTTAAGTACTTTACTTGTTTGAGTTTTGGCTTCTTTCTTATAAATTTTAAATTTATCCAATGCATCATATTTACTTCTAAGTAAAAAGACATAACAATATCTACTCACATCATCAATAAAAGTTATAAAATAACACTTTTGATCCCTCGTAGCAACACCATTAAACTCACAGATATCTGTATGCACTAAATCCAAAATTTCTAAATTCCTATTCAATGAATGAAAAGGCTTCCTAGGCAATTTAGCTTGCACATAGATTTCACATTTATTATTGCTAATCTCAGATTTAGGGATTAAATTTAGATTCATCATACGCTTCATTGAGTCAATATTAACATGTCCAACATCAGATTAAACAAGATTCATGAAAATAGAACTAAAATCATTCAAATTTAAAATAGAATTTGAAACAGGTTCAACATGAATCTTAAATAGGTTCTCCACATCACATAAGTACCCCTTGCCAAAAAACAAAGAATTGCGAAGGTGTGTAATAATGGCCTTATTACATTTATAGTCTACTCTATAACCTTCCCTAACTAAAATTATACCACTAAGGATATTGCGTCGATTGGTTGGAAGAGTCAAAACCTTCCCTGAAGGAAACTTTAAGTCCACCCGTTCTTTTCCTTTGACTTCTGCAGAGCTGGAATCACCCAAAGTCACATACCGACCTCGAGAGGCCTGATAGGACACAAATAGGGATTTATCAACACATACATGTACATTAGCCCCAATATCAATTATCCAATAAAATGGTTCAAAAATAGAATGGATTTCAGGCTTAATAGACACATACCCATCATTGAGGTTCAAGGATGTAGTCATCATGTTGACCACAGCCTCCTCAGTTGCAAATGCAGTAGATTTCTTTACCTTCTTAGAAGGACAATCCTTGTTGTAGTGGCCAACCTGTCCACAAGTCCAACAAGGTTTGTTCTTTGGTTTCTTTTGGATCTTTTCCTTGGGTTTATGTGCATTCTTAGATTTCTTATCTTTGGTGTTTTTCACAGAAGTAAAATTAACAGTTGTATTTGCATCAGTAGGCACCATGTTCATTTTCTCCTTTAAGTGTTCTTCTTGTATATTAATATCCATCATTAGTTCTTCCATTGTGTGTGTCCCTTTGCGATTCTTCAGAGACATACCAAACGATTCCCATGACATAGGGAATTTTTCTATGATAGACATAACAACAAACTTCTCAGGAAATACCATCTTGGCATCTATGAGTTCATGAACTAGGAGATGTAGATCATGTGTTTGATTAGAAACTGACTTACCCTCAACCATCTGAAACTTAAGAAATTTAGACACGCAATATTTTTCAACACCTTGATTTTCAGTACTAAAATTCTTAATCAACAATTCCCACAAAACCTTAGATGTAGTGACTGGCAGCTTTGAGTAAGAGTCATATAATTTGTTATTTAAACCAAACAAAATCAAACCGTGACACATTTTGTCACCCTTCTTCCAATTAACAATTATATTTGCATTATCAGGAATCATTTCATCAGATTTAGGTTCACTCTCTACTAATACTGATCAAAACCTATAATATTCAGCCAAATTTCCATCTGAGTCTGCCAACGGGCAAAGTTGATACCAGTAAATTTTTCAGGCATATTGCTGGTATCAATTTTATTTCCCGAACCACCCTGACTGGCCATTGTTAATTAATGATAGAAATCTAATTTCTTTAAGAATGTTGATAATATTATTAATGTCGTTACATGCAACAGAAATAGGTGCAAATTAATAAACAAGTTCAGGCAGATCCAAATAAGAAACAAAGATCAAACAAAGTAGGAGAACAGAAATAAACGAGTTATATTCACAAACCAGATCGTTTGTTGAGAAACGAATGTGACACTTAAAGAAATCAGTGCCCAGCAATCCTCACGGATAGGCACCGTTCTCCCAGTTTCGATCTGGCACGAACCTGGAACAAACTCATCTTGCTCACACTTGACGTCATCTCGTCGCACTACCACCAGTGCAGCATAGCGTCCACAGGAACCTCTGCCTGACAGTCACGTCTCGGTAACAGGAAGGACAAGCCACGCTTCGCACAGGAGAACAACTCCATGAAGTGGCTCAGGAACGAAGGCAATCACTCTCTAGATTAGGGCTCTCAAAACACACATGAAACGGCGGCAGTTGCTGTGTGTTTAGCCCTAATGACCATGGAGTATTTATAGCCACACACATCCCTTATTCCTATTGCTACTAAGACGTAAACACTCAGTCACTCTTGTACATAATACGGAATAATTCGCAAAAGAGAAACACTTTCCATTTAGGATTTAAGAAATATAAATAGGAAAGAAACAATTAATTACACGAGTAATTAATTACTTAGTTGTATCCTAGTACAAAAAGAAGCGAGAAGACAAAAGACATTTTCCACAATCCACAATCCACAAGCCACAAGCCCGAGCCCGGCCTGGCCAGGCCAGGCCAGGTCAGGCCAAGAAAGGTGAGGCATGGTGTGGCGTGGCGCGCACGCGTGCATGCGTACGTTGTGATGTGGTAACCCCACTCACTAAGGAGGTGAGCATACCTCCCTCCTAGGACCCCTTGGATACTAGTGCCTCATGTGATCCTACATATAAGGATCATAAAAGTTCTTGGAGTGAACAATATGGGATAAAACTTCTTTTCCATTTGCACTAGAGACAAAACTACTATTCTCACATGTACTTGATGCACTACATTGGGCTTAACCCATGCTAAATAAATGGTTGCTACAATAGCCATAAATAAACTCGACAACTTGTTATTACCACATTGAACTCAATTTGTGGGATCTCCACTCTTTTGGGTTGGGTTGCCTATAAATCTATAAGGGTTTCAGTCCCATCCCCAACCTAGATTTTTCCACTAAAGCCAAGGTAAGACCTTTAGTGAAAGGATCAGCTGTATTATTTTTGGTACCGACGTAGTACACAACCACGACCCCATTAGACACTAACTCCCTTACATACTTGAGTTTGACTTGGATGTGTCTACGTTGTTTTTTATTGTACTTGGAACTCTTTATCTTAGCAATAGTTGTAGTGTAAGGTGTTGTAGTAATTTTATAATTCATTTGTCTTTGATATTCGAGGTGAACTCGAGGCATGGACTCATCATCCTCTCAATGTTCATCTTATGTTTCTTAAACAAAGAGCATATTATTTGATATAATATTACCTGTAACGGCCCTGCTTCCCGGTAACCCCCAATTAAGGAAGACTAAGAAGTCAAAGCCGCTATACCAAAATAAGATCAATGGTTTTAAAAATAATTGAAAATAATTAATAATTCTACCACAACTAAGCTTAAAACAGGATGAAAATTTTCTTTTCACATACCTTGAAAAATATAGGATTTGAGGGGCTTTACTCAGATAAGAAACTATCTATCTACAATCCTCCAATTATTTATTGAGCTTTATTTATTCAATGTCACTTTAAAGGAATATCTACTTTCTGATAAACCTAAAACTCCAAAAAACAAAACAACAGTCAGTATAATGAATTATACTGGAATGTAGGGGAACCAAAACCTTGAATCTATTTGTAACAACATAATGCAACCAAATTATTGTTTAACAGATCAAACTTTACGTATTAAACATAAGTACTCAATCCCTACATATCCTTGCCTCTATGTTGTCCCTACAGTGGACATGGATACTAACTCTAGGGTAGATCTCAAATTGGCCCTATGATCCTACCTTACAGGTAGACCATGACCTAGGGCTGTGTAGTTGTATGGTCCTACCCAAGGGTAGACCACACGTCGACTCATTATAACCTGATGATCCTACCCCAAGGGTAGACCATGTACTAGGTCATCCATCTCAGCATCATCAAAGCTATAGAGGAGGACTAGGATCTGAGCTAGTCATGCACTTATATTTATGGTGATAGTCATAGTCACTTTACAGTTGCATGAAATAAAAGTCAACCAAGCAGTTATTTCTAAGCAACTGATAAAACCTCAAAAATTGGCATGAAACTAGAATGATTAGTCATAAGCATAACCACATACCTGATTTGGAGTCTCAAATGAGGTAATATATACAAATCCAACTAGATATCCAATCAAGCAAGCCAATCGATCACTCACACAAAAGAATAGAATCCTAAAAAGCATGTACAACCTATTTAATACATACTCATCAAGAACTTACTTTATTGACTTGGGATTACTTCCTAGGGTTTCTAATCCAAATTAGGGATTCCTTAGGGATCTTTAGATCTATTTTACAACTTTCTATTTTATGTCCACAAACCCTAAAACAACAATTATAGGTTCAAACCCCAATTACTCATTTATTCACATTAAAACCTTCTTTATCATCAATTAACTTAGGATCATCCTAATATCATCTTATACAAAGGATTTTGAAATATATCTCATTAAAATCCATTATCACCTATATTAGGGTTTCTAAGCCCATTAATGCACTTTATACATATGTAACCCTAAATTAGCCAAATAAGCACATGGATCACCCTTTTAGGATCAAAATGTCCTTTGTATTAACAACGGGTTAATATTCACATAAAACATCCATAATACTTTCCCAATCTCATTAATATTAAAATTAGGGTTTCTTACTCTTGAAAGCATTAAAGACAACAACTTTTGGTACTTTCCGAATTATGAATAGATTCAGGTTTCAATTATATTTTTAATGGATTCCTTGCATCCTCCTGATCAATTTTCATATATAACTTGTTTTCATCTGATCTACCAATATTTAGTTATGAAATTTGCGAGGTAATTACCTGTGGGGCCAATAGGATGCCACCCCACCAGCAAGCAGCTTCTTTTCCCTTCTCCATGTGTGTATTCTACAGCCAAATGCTTGTTTCCATCTTAGGGGCTCACTCCAACAAGTAGGGTGTCAGTTCTAGATGGAAAGAGAACACTACCCCCGTGGCTTTGGGAAAAAATCCATGTGCACCAAAGGGAAAATCGGTATTTCTCTTCTATCTCATCTCCTAGCTTCGACTGTCTCCTACTTCGTGAGCCTATACTTTGCGCCAGTCAACCTCGATGTTGACGTTGGGCTTCAGGGCAACGGGGGACTATCCCAAGGTGCAGACACCTTCGTCGGACCTCTACAAACTTGCATGCCATCATAATTTCCACTAGAGTAGGCTCGCACCAAAAGGATGACATGGAATCTTTCTGGCTGAACTAGAGAAGAACAAAAAGAAGAACATGGGTTGCGAGGTGAAATTGGGGTTCGAGGTTGATGCTATCTGTTTGGCGGAGCATCTAGAACAGTTGGTCGATCTAGCAGAGGGTCCCCAAGCCCCCTGTATATACCTCTTAAAGTTGGCCAGTTTGTTCATGGAGGATGGATTGGGTGAAGCTTCTAGGAAGCCTGAAATCTTATCAAACCTAGGATCCTTGAGTCTGCAAACCTCTCCCTATCTCATTGGGAACTTTCCAAGAGCACTCATGCATTGGTCAGTGAGGAAATTGATCCTGAAATTCATTTTTCCTATTCTTCCATTCATGTTCCTAATCATGGTGAGTGAAAAATACAACCATTGTTGTATCTTAGATCCGACTTCTATCATGCCACACGCTCAATTGAAAAACAGAAAAATACCCTCAATTAATCATGACATTTAAATCAATTATCTTCACTTTAGAAAATATTACAAAAATCATATCTCCTAAACCGCTTATCCATTTGATCCCAAATTTTAGAGAAAAGTCCATGATGACTTAATCTACTTGTATACCAAGCTTAGGACTCAAACTAGAAAGTATGAGATACTTTTCTTCATATGCAAGTTATCAGTTAAAAAGGCATATTTTATACATATTTTCTCTCTCTTACTCTTTTATTCTCTTTACTTGGATTCCTTTTACCATTACAAACCTTGTGGGTTTGAAATATCATCCATGATTATTCAATCATACATATTTCCACATATTTCTCATGTTTTCATTATTATCTCAATCTCCTTTCTTATTTATGCATTATTTGATTTCCTATTTTTATTTTAAACATATTGGACTCATTAACATATTATGATCCACACAAGCACATGCACAAAGGAAATATTGCAAAGGAAATCCATTCAATACACATAACTCATACAATTTCCACAATCATACATTTATTGGAGAAATTGTATTTCAAACCATATAAACCCAAAAATTGGGGTTGTAACATTACATCAAGATCATATATTGATTCATATGTGCATGCATACGCATTTCTCAGTCTTGCTTATCAAGTGGCTAGTATATCATACAATAGTTGGAGGGACAAATCCCATCTCTATCACTCACATTCTATCCCCATGTGTCAAAGTCACCCAATCATCACCTTTATAACAACCCATGTTTTAGGATTGTGTTTGATGATGTCAAAGTATACCCAACGACATGTGATGAGTGTAGTGATTTCAAGTCTAATAACCATAATCACCACATTCATTATGAGAGATGACTATGACTACCAATGATGGTTTCCATGTGTCACTCTCAAGGTGGGTCTGTTCGATACACTGTTCTCTGACATGTATCTGTGTGCTTGGTTTGATATTGCCATATCATGACTAATGACATCCAGTCATCAACCAACCCACACTCTAGTCTTTTGTGTTATCAGTGTCTATCTACCTTCCACATTAACAACCGATTAGGTACATAATAAGAATCTACATACTCTTAGCATTCATATGATCTTATTCTCCAAGTCATGTACTTGAAGACATATGTCATTGAGTATTATCATTCTTTAGACATTCATAATGATTCCTTATTATCTCATAATTGAATGAAGCATAATGAATTGGAAATTTCCTTTATGAGTATTAATCAAATGCTTTATGGTACATGGCATGCCAATCATCATATGATTGGCTCTATGGGCATACCTTACCATCGATATGGACATTACATAATTTAATTCACTCATGTACATAACTATGTCATAAGACTCACAATAGAGAAGCCATGATCAGAATCCTTTAAGACATGATTTAGGGCATGACACAAGTTTGCTTTTGAAGGATAGCACATAAGAATCACATTCATAGTAAGTGGATGTGCCCTAGTGACTAGGCATCATACAACCAACATTGGTATCAACATACCCATATACATTAAAGGATCAACATAATTCATATAACATCAAGATTCAACATGTGGATAGAATATATACATCCAATATATCATGGTGTTAGAGCACTCCCTAATTTGAGAGAGAGAGAGAGAGAAGGGAAAAGGATCCTTATACGCATTAAGGCACAAGATCCACAATTCAAGTCGCATGGGTCACAGTTAGAATACTAGGGTGTCAACCATCATAAAAGATCAGGAGGGTGGATCATAAACATTAAAGTCACCACACATCATAATATTATTGATATTAATGATCTAACATGCTTTGATATACAAAAATGGGTCATATTCATCATTTAATTAAAGTATAACCATGCATCATCACAAGGTGTCACATTCATGCATACTTAAGGTAAAATGTAACCACCATGGAAAAAGAGGATTGGGGATGATATTTAGAGTCATGAGGAGTAATATATCTTACTGGTATCATAGTTAATTAGCATTAGTCAACATTAAGATGTGAGATTAGCATAATAGGGGCATAATAGGGCATGGTACATTATTAAAGTCTCATGCAAGTCATTCATAAGCAAAAGAGTCACCAAGAATGCAGGAAAGATGATTAGGGATATCCTTAGACTCAAAGAGAAAACAAGTTACTGATTTCATAGTTAGGAAGGTAGATATGCATCAAAGATTGAATATTTCACATAGTCATGCATTAATCATGGTTAAAAAAGGTCAAATATGTATTTTTAGCAATTCAAGAGAACTAGAAGACAAATTAAGATCTAAAAGTTAGTCCATGTTGTAGGTCTTGTCAATCTGATCAATTTGATACATTTGTTTGCCCTATTTGTCCAAAGGAGGAGGGAGACATGATTTTTCCAAATTTCAAATTCAGATTTATAGGAGATAACATTGTAGGTGTTACCATTATCGATGTGGCAATCCAATTTGGCCCGCAATCCCACATATCGCATGCACCTCCTCTCTAGTTCGGTGCCCAATAGGGCTATGCATGTGCGACGTGGTGTTTCCCCATTCGAGCCTAGCTGTTGACGAGACCTCAACCTGGATAGATGACTTGCAATCAGCGTACAATAGGACCCTCTGATCCTTCGGTCGGTGGTGCATCATGCTCGGATCAGACGGCTTCTACCAGCCCTATCCATCCAATGCCCTGTGTGCTCAAGCAGGCCGTGCACGGTAGTGGAACTCATCAACTCCACTAGAATGAGAGGGTGGGAAGGTCAAGGAAGAAAGTCTGGTGTACCAGTTTGCCACTACTAGACCTAGCAAGGTCAAAGATGGATTCCTAAACGACTGAGGAGTGAAGGATCGACCTTCAAACGGAGGTCCATGGTGGCGGAGTCTTAAGGATAAAGCTAGAAGATGACTAGCAAGGTGGTGCGGGAGGGAGAAATTGAGGAGGAAAATAGGGGGAAAGAGAGAAGAAAGTGAGGGAATGATAATGGGGCTATCAGATTCATCCAAGGTGTCGAGAAAAGGGTATATAGGGTGGTTGTTGGGGTGGTTGGGTGGTTCCAGTGCCATTGGCACGGGTGCATGGTATAGAGAAAGGTTAAGAAAGGATTGCACTAGTGGTCCAATGACTAGGATAGGAGGCGAATTAGGGTATCCAAGGCATGGGTGGCGGCTACTGGGCCACGTGCCAATGAATTGGGCCCATTAAGGCTGAAAATCAAGTAAAATTATGTCAAAACAAGGATTACAGTAGCAAATTTCAAATGTCCATATCTTAGTCTAGGATGGTCCAAATGAGGCGATTCTGCGTCTTTGGATTCATAACTGGGAGATGTAGAACATTGTATAAATTAGAGAGCCAAAAGATCATAAGAAAAAGGTTGAATTTAATTTTTAATAAGGTGACACACTAACCAATGATACTTAGTTTAAAAGTGCAACTTAAAGTCACACATTGTGAAATTGATCATCGTAGTGGCCAGAAATTGATCATCGTGGTGGCCTAATTGGGATATCACAACTCTCCAATCATGAAATTACCATCAAATTGAGAAATAGGCCCTCTGATGTGAGAGAATAAGAAAGATATAGGGGAGAGAAAAGGTAGGTTGTCACGCATAAAAACCCTAGAATTGATAACTAAAGTGTCGAATACAATAAATTCTTTCAGTTTATGTCATAATATGATATTGTCAAACGTAATGGAACTCTAAGATGATAGTGAAGATGGTAATGGATAAAGTTTATTTCTAGGATTATGATCATCCATATGTGTAATTAAGATTAAGAAATCAATAATATAAATTGTGATAGGCATAAATGCAAATGATCTGATTTAGATGTTCATAACAGCCTAATGTGTTTAAGTTGATGGGAAACCTAATCCTTGATATGTTTTGAATAACAATGACCATGAGTAAAACAATGAGTCATAAACATGGCAATTAGGGTTTAAGAATCTAATCTACCTTGTGATAATCTTAACTTGGAAGATCTAACATAGCTTCTTAAAATGGTTTAAAAAGCTTAACTTGATCATTAGGGTTTCACCTAGTATCTAATGTGAATTAATAACATAAAATATGATGTGAAGGAATTCGGGTTTGATACCCTCATTTATTATTTGAACCCGAGATAAACCTAAACCCTAGATTAGGACGTATGTTAAGTTAATGTGACTTGTGACACTTTAAGATATATATATATATACATGCAGATTGAATGATTGCTTGGAGCTACGCTTAGTTGATAGGATTGCATATGCTTAAAGTGTCTGACATTATTTTTCATGAAAAAAGGTATGTGGTTACGCCCATGGCTACTCGAGTTAACCAACTTCCATGGTTTTCTCTAGGCTTTTTTGAATGGATTGCAAATTAAATGCCTGCTTGTTTATTTACTTCCTACAATATATAAAGCCCATATGAGTATCACAATATAAATAAATAACTTTTTCAAGCCCATGATATGATCTCTAAATAAATGTATGCATGGTAATTATATAAAGCACCCCCAGTGAGTGGGTTGGCTAATAAATACTCCCAGAAAGTGAGTATGATATCATGAATACCCCCAATGAGTGGGTATGGATGGAAATCACCCCTAGTGAATAAGTAGATCAAAGTAATACTCCCAGAGAGTCAGTATGGTAAGATTGGGTGTCCCAATGAGTGGGTATGGCACAGAGATTAAGGGTTGAGAAGTTAAGAAATCAAAAGGTGTTTTGATTATTTTGTTAATTGCAAATATGGATGATTATATTGTTATAGATACATGCGCATATTGTGTTCCCCCACATAATGGTATAGAAATATAATGATCATTGTTTTATTTCATGGCATTTTAGGTTAAACTGATGTTAACTCCAAAGATGAACTTGCAATAAGATGACACCAAGAAGAAAGGAAAGTTAAAAAAAAATGGAGGAATATAGTTAGATAGAATTTCTTTTTGTTATCTAAGAAAACTCTAAAAAAAATTATTTCTGTTGCAAACATTAATACATTCCATGTAAACTTCCTTGAGGAGATGTTATCTTGTTATCAACTCTTTTCCATATAATGAAAATTATTGATTATTATTGGTTAATTGTTAATCTTGGATCCTAGAATTATGATTATGGCTCTTGGTCCTCCTTCTTAGAGGATAACATGGGAGGGGGTTGTAATAGAAATTATATAGTTTGTAGTCATAGCAATTCCTAGAAGGTGAATTCACAAACTTCACATAATTTGTTTTATTGCAGACATTATTTATTTTGCTTATTTTAATTTCTAAAATGTTATAAATTTTAAGGTTCTCTTTATATTTTTTCTATATAGAGTTATACTCACAAATATGTACAAAATGTTTATTTACTATTAATCAATGGTTACATCTATAAGAATTGGGTATCTACCTATATGTCAATATTAACGTTATACTATGTGCAACATGTAAATGTACAGTAGCAATATACAAATTAAATACTATTGTACAACACTATGGTACATTTTATCGAAGCATGAACTCAAACAACTTATTGAAAAAATAAGGTGTAATTAACGACTATGCATACTTGACTATCAATATAACATTCTCACATATCATCATATTAATATAGAAATACATTACATCATCTTAGAATTATCATCAACAAAGATTTGATGATTGCTATTGGTTACAAGAGTCAACTACACATAAGATATTATGTTAGTACATTTTATAGTACTTGTAACACACTTTGTTAGTAGTTGCAATAAATTTCGTTAATCAACTATTATTATATATTTCATGAATAGTTAATATGGACTTGAATGAATAGTAAATATTGGAAAAATATATTTGGATAATGTTTCTTCCAACAATTATGTCATTGCTAGTAACCCAACCAACAATTTTATGTATCACATGTCTTCTCATATGAAAGGACTCTTCTTTTCCCCATTGGTTGCATGAACCTTTGGTGCTCCTATACTTCAGAGGACTTGAAGTATATGTAATTGGTGAGGCATCGTGGATGTATTCCATATACATTACTAGAGTGTCCACCATGCCTAGAACATGATTCAGCTCAAGTGTGCCATCATCAATGAGATCATGCACCCTATGCATGAAGGCTCAACACCCATCTATGAAGTCTCATGGGGAACAATGACATTCATAGAATGTCATCTAAACAAGATTGCCTAGGAGTGTTGTCGGAATGGGACTCTAAATTGGAAATTTTGATTCTAGGGAATAGGGATGAATATGTGCACCTGAGAAGAGTGAACCTTAGTAGGACAAGTTCATGTAAGGAGCTGTCAAATCTTATCCTCAAGGGTGTCATCAGAAGGCTATTGGAGCTCAGTTTACTAGAGTTGTAGTGTTTGGAGTTATGTGTTGTGTTGTTGATTAGAATGGGATGGGATATTACCACCCATCATAGTAGTTTGGTTTAGGATATTTTCACCCTTGTTGAACAATGATAAACTATTGTTGTTGTTGATCCTAGATTTCTAGTGTGGGTTATGTCACTATAGAAACTGTGGTTGATTGCCTATTTTTCTTTATCATGGGCACCTGGGTTTGGAAATGGCATTTATGATTGTTACTGTGGGTTTTACACCTACTTTACTGCTAGTCTTATTTGCAGTATTGAGAGTGAGCTTGATGTTCTTGTAAACTACTTTATTTATTACAAATTTCTTAACTACCAATTTTGGATGATATCAACATATGACTTGTATGATTAGAACTCAACATAACCAGAAAACATTGGGGAGGCTGATTTGATGATCATGTTTGTGCCTTCCTTGTCAACGAGCTTGTTTTCAATATGGCAAATCAACTCTGTCTTTTTTCATCCAAACTGCGTAAGAGTTTCTTCAGCATTTTTTGTAAGGGCTTCAAGATATTCTATGGTTCACCTAGTTGATGTTCCACACACATTGCTTGATGAAGAAATTGATGAAGTTGGCTTGAGACTTCATTTAATATGGCTTCAGTTGGTTGTACCAAGCTAAGCTTCATCCTTCAAGTGACCTTTAGAAGATCCTGTTCAAAAAACTATCATCATCTTGTACATCAACCATTTCAAAATGAATTTTGATATTTCAAAATTTTTAAGCAAGCATGCCTCTAGAAGTAGCATAAGTCACTAAGCAATTTGAATTCAACATTCTTGCCCTATATCTCCTTCAAATGATTTCCTAGTAATCCATCATGATCTACAATAAATCTTAGATGGCGCTAGATCTTGCATCAACAAGGAACATAGGGAGCCAAGTGTTGTCAGCATTGATAATCCAGCTATGGGAAAAGCAGACTAGTATGACCAATACGGATTCTATGGAAATAGGTGTGTGGAAATCAATAAGGGAGGAGGGGTCACTGATATCAAGCAATTGGGTCCCTTCCCTTTCTTCTTCTTTAATGTCTTGATGTCACCCACATGACATTTGGCTAGATTAGTGATCGATATTTGGATTTTGGTGTAGTTGGTTGGGCTACCGGGGAGCAAGTGGAGTTAGAATAGATGTTTCTTTCTCATATGAGGCATATGATGTCTAGGCCAAGGAGGTTTAATTGAGGATATTCAAAATGAGTAAACCATGGGATAGGTTGGCATCCCCAAACATCATCCATTGAAGGATCATGGTTTCGTGGATGGTCTGTAGTAACATCATAATTTGGTTCTCCATTGTCCGAACTGTCTAAGTCATTTTTGGGTACATGACCCTATCCTTTCAATTTCTCTAATAGAATTAATCAATGCATATATAGAGGCTGAGATTATGGAGGTGGAAACTTCATGATACTAAATAAGATGCTCATAGTGAGGTGAATGGAAGACACACTGGCTTTGATCTTCTTGGATTTCCCACTAACGACATTCATACTAGATTACCAACTCATCAATGTCATGTGGCATGACCTGATTATTAGCTCAATACATTTTGTTAGTAGATGACAGTAGACACACGTAAGAATAGAGAAAATAAGGACTTCTATTAAGGGGTGGACTAATAGTCACATGCCTCAGGGTGAAAGTACCTATAACACTCCATAAGTAAATGCCAAGATTTGCAAGCCTTAGCAATATGGTGTGCATAAAATGCCCCTTGAAAAAAGAGGTCTAAAATAGGGTGCAAAAATTGACAACAATTAAAATGGCCCCTTGTGTGGAAAGAGGGCATTATAGGGAAATGTCCTCATCATGAAAGTCTAAGATTGTTTTCCCTTGTGTTGATATTAGCATTCTTGATTCTCTTCAACATTTCTTTGTAATTCTAAAAAAGGAGAAGAAAAAAATCCACTTGCATAGAAAGGGGTCGGTAGGGGTGAAAATGCTTCATAGAGTGGTCTTGAGTTGACTATGGGTGGTTGGGATATGCATTCTAAAAATATAAACATATAATTTTCTTTAAAATTTAATCCATAGGATTTTAGCATATGACTATTTATCCTTAAACATATATAACATGGTGTAACATATCGAGGCCTAGCATTGTGACTCTTGAAACCCTAATCCCTTGGATGTGATTCTTACATGCTTAGACCTTTAGTTTTGTTAAAAAAAAGTATACGCATATACCCAAATACATCTTGCATGTACCCTAATGGACATATAATTCCCATAATACAAATAGCTCAAATATCTAACCCTAGCCATGCTTTAGATAAGTAAACACCAATGAGGTAATAGCATAAAAATATGGAACCTAACTTTAGTCTTGTAACCTAGTGATGTGTGTATGGTGATCATGTTTACCTAAATCCTACTTGGTGGTTGGCTTACCTAGCCTACCCTTATGTAGTACCACATGTGATGTTTTAACATCATTAGGTGTCTAAGATGCCTTAATAATTATAAAATGAATTTAACAACCTAAGTGATCCTAGATATGTAAGTGATATTCATCAAGTCATATATGCTTCATGGTTGAAATATGATCAATGAGTACTTGGATGAGGTTCAATACACATGCTGACTAAATAGAGGTAGTGTGTGCTTAATATATGAAGTGTAATAATTGTGGTGTTTAATGTAAAAGGATAAGAATAAAATGATATTATATAAGTTAATGATTGGAATTAAATGAATTTTATGAGTAATTGAGTAAAAAAAACCACTTCGTGCATAATAATGTAGGGTAGTCATGCTAATTTCAATATTATGTTAATAGGACTTAAATCAATGAATGTTGACGATAATGATGTAATATAATAATTAATATAAAGATAAAGAACCTAAACCTTAATTATATTAGAATCCCAAAAGCAATTTTTAAATGTGAAATGTAATGTCTAAGTCAGCTTATTTGGGCCCTAATTAGCCTAGGTCTTAAATTTTGTATTAATTGAACAATGTTTGGGCCCTCAAATAAATAAGGAGATAAAACAATAGATTTTAAATACTTAATAATCATTATATTTAATCACACATCTCCTTTCCTATAGTTTCTCAAATTTTAGCATGTCACACTAGTTTCCCTGACATAAACAAACATGGATTTGCTTCTAACCGTTAGATGCAAATATAAGGGGGCAAAGTTGAATTATATCTTCCAGTTTTAGTTATGTTCTTGAGAGCATTGTGTTCTTTCTTCCACCTTCTCTCTGTAATCAATGCAAGTTTCCTTGCACTTTACTCTCAGTCACTTTTATTATGGCTCACCGAACCTATTCATCCCTACTTTATGTAGTTTCCATGCCCTATATATGCATATCTAACCCTCGTCTCCTCATATTTCTCTTTTTCCATATCCAAGTCATCTTCTTGTGGCTTCATGTCCTTGTTCCTATTAACGCATCACCAGAATCAATCAATGCACTCCTTTGACTCCTCTGAAAGCATTGGAACTCCTCCTTCACCGCCATGAGTTTTCTCTTGAATTCCATGTGATTATATTTGACACCCAAGGTTCTTCATGGAAATCCTTTCGCCCACCCCTCTCTAAAACAACATAGAGATTTTGAGAAACCACTAGTGAATCTTGTCTAATCGCCAATGTGGCCCCTAAGTCGATTACCTAGTGTTTCCCCCATTTTCTTATGTGTTGTTGATCAGTGATAACACCCAAATTTGGGCGTTTATGCTAAGTATATATTTATAGTTTTGTGCCATTATAGCCTTAATGTGCACAAAATAACTCTAAATACATATCTTTTTGAAATTTATTACTTTTTGAAGATAAAGTTGCTCAACTAGCCAATTTTGGGACTTGTAGGAACCAAACTCAAGAAAACACCATTTCTCCATATTCTTCCCAATGAATTTTGTCAAAGTTCCCTAAATTCAGACAAATTCATCCCCACCTTTTTGCAACAATACACATAAAAGCTCCATCGACTCTTTTTCTTCAAGAGACAACTGAAGGACCATCTCCAAACAGTGTATTCTGATGGCATCGATCGAAGGATGTCCTTGAAAGTCCCTCTCTATATGGTTCCTTTGTATGGACCCTTCTTCCAATGGATTCTCTTTTGATGGACCATTTTGAAGGTCAGAAATGAAGGACAACAACCTAGTCTAAGGAGCACTTCCATGACCACCTTCCAAAGAAATGAATTCAGTTGAATTAATTCCTCTACTTCATCATCCTTTTTCCTTTGGAAAATAGATGGAGATCTGCTCGTCAAAGGCTGCCTTTAGATAGTTTGGCTTCTGATGGTCCACTTTCCAAAGGATGGTTTCAAAGGCTCATCTTCCAATTGTGCCTTCCAAAGGTCCAAACAGATGGCACGTCTTCTGATGGCCATCTTCCAATGGTGTCCCTCGAAGATGTGCCTTTGGATGATCCATGTCGGTCCATTCATGCAACCCGAAGGAAGGAGTTCGACCGCATTCACCCAAATTCAATCGAATTCATTTCCACTCACATATACGCCCCTTTTATCCCTATAGTTACCTAGCCCTGCTACCTAGAAAAGGGTTCTATAGATACCTTTGGGAGTGCCTTATGCAACTCTAACCTTTATTTTCCAAAACTCCATCCTTGGGTTTCAAAGCTCGATATGGCAGAAGAGTTCATCCTACAGCCATCCCTTTGATTTTTCTCCATCCACCATCGTTTTCCATCATCTTCTACCTTCATCATCTACCTGTCATCCATTTCCACCATCATTCAGCCACATTCTAACCATTTCCAACATATTCCACCTTCATACACTCAACCAAGTTGTTGTTGCGGTGGAATCAATTATAAAGGAGGCCAAGGAGTGTAGAATATCAAGGAGTACAACCCAAAGGATGAGATCTAGCCCATGTAGAGGCTAAGGAGTGAGACCACCTTTCCTCCATGGGATAAATCTCTTCTTCTTCCTCTTTCTTCTACTGTTCTTCTTTATTTCTATTCAAATTATGTTTTTCCATCTTTGTTCGTTGCCAACTATGCTTGTCCTTGGATTGTTGAGCTCCTTCTTGGCTATGTAGCCCATTTTGGGCATGTTTATGTACTTTTACCTTAAGTAGGTAATTTTGTTCCAGATCTAGTGTATTTCATGTTCAATCTTCTCTTTGCGATCATGCTTGCTATTTTGGTTGATCTCTTGCTTTCTTGAACCTCTGTATCTACCATGATCGAGAGATTTGCTAAGAAACGGGTAGAGAAGGTAGTTTGGATTGAAATCTGAAAGGACGACGTCCAAGAGAGGATCTATCCAAACACAAGTTGGAGAGATCTAATTCAAAACTTTAAATTTGACGCATCAAGGTGAGTTTGAGTGCATTCAGCACAGACTGTCGATTCGGTCTCTCTTGGGTGAATTTGACCGCATTCATCTAAATGCGACCAAATTCATCCAAGATTGACTGAATTTACGATCTCTTTTATTGTATATTCTCTATTTTCCTAAATTCCTTGAATATTCTAGACCTGAGACGGAATCTGGAAAACTAGCGGGTGTTGGTTTGTTGTCCTCGGTAGAGTTATTGGATCATTGATGGGGTTTTAGTCATGTTGTCTGAGACGAGTGGGATGGCCCCTAGAGGAGCATCTACCTCAATACATACTATGTTTGGATGTCAGCTACTTACTAGGGTGTTTGAGGGTTGTCTATGCCCAAGAACAGGTGTATAGACTACCCAATGTGTGGTTACATATCTAGGAACTCCTTCTCTTGATTAGTAGGTTTTGAAGGAATCTACTTTCTATAATTTACATTGTTTAGTTTCATATCATTTTTCTATACTCACTCTAGTTCTTTTCATATATTAAATCCCAATTTGGTTTAACTGACTAAAAATGTGATATTATGCGTCTAAAAGTCCCCACATCCCTGTGTGTGACCCTGTATATCTACTTTGTTCCCGTATTGAGTTGTGGGGATCTCTAAAGGTATCAAGTTATAAATTTAAAGTCCTATCCATGTTTGGAATTGTGCCCCCATTTTTAGGAGTGTTATCTTAAATTTGATCAACTTTTGGTGTTGTTGTCGAAGATGTGGTTTCTACATTTACACGCCCAAATATTTTGTGTTTTGTTAGCATAAGTGTGCACATATATTCATAGTTCTTATTTTTTTTTGCACATGCTTGTTCATACATACTGAAATACTTTTCCTTATTCTTATAATTTTTCATCCATGGACCTTGCTTTAGCAAAGCAAGTTATCTCGTCCACCTATCCTCCTGAATTTTCCCAGAGCCCTGACTGTTTGCCAATAATTGAAAGTCATGCACCCCAAGAAGTTGAGATACATTAACCCACACTATCATCATATGTAGACGCTCCAACAAGGGAGATTTCTAATCATCTGTCGACCTCCTCTTTAATGTGGGATCAAGAATTGATCTGTGTAGTTGTTCTACCAAAAGAAAGTGGTGATGAACGCATATCTTCCTTAGCACCTTATCTCTAAGACCAAGTTGATCTGATTTTAGAGTTTCTCGAAAGGCAAGACCACCAAAGTATCCACTAAGATCATGGAGCGCAATAGAATTATGTTTTAAACTCTTAAGAAAGGTTCTATTCGAGCGCAACATATTGATATAGTAGACTTCCGACAACATTGCAAGGTAGAATTGGAAAACCTTGAAAGCATTTTTGTTCAAGTCCAACAACTTCATGATGAGGATGTTGAACATGGAAAGAGATTTAAAGAACTCATCCACTTATTTAGCACATGATTCCAAACACCACAGAACGGTCATGAAGACCTCAGTCATCAAGACCACTCCATTGAGCCTAATGTGGAACTTATTTCACCATTCTATTCAGGCTATCAGCTGGACTCTCCTGGATTTTTCTATGAAGACTTTTTTTACCATGGATGCCCTTCATTTTATCCATATGATTCATTTGACAAACCAATGGGGAGTACGCATAGTCTACATGAATGGTTTGGTGAAAATCACTTATGTCCTCCTCAGGGAAGCCAAGGAACATCATGACTTGAGGATTAGTTGAGAAGCATGACTCAATCTTTATTCTAGACCAAGGTTCTACCTCTCACGTTGAGACTTGTCACTTTGTATTAAGCAAAATACCTACAATGGTCTGAAATAACTTGCTTGAGGAGGATGATGATGATTTCTCAAATTGGGTAGGTGAGTATATTGATGACAATGAATTGGTGCAACATGAGTCGACATTCATCACAATCCCTTTTTAAGGGGTGGTTGGCATTGAAGGAGTATGATGGATGATCCAATACAACATGGTTGTTGAACATGAAGATACCCCAGACCCCAAATGTGACAAGCTTGGGGTAGTAGAACTGCAAATAGACTCACCTGGGGATACTTCTTTCTAAGAATATGATTGGATGACTTGGTTGGCAATGAAGATTTTTCTAAGGTTCAGAGATGGAGAGGGAATAGAGGATTCCTCTAGAAAACATGTAGATTCTCCCCTCCATCTCATCCTATGTCAACATTTTAGGGCCTACCTATTCAGATTATCTTGGAAGGCACAATGAGGATGATTTGTTGAGGAATTCACTTCAGTGCAGTTTAAGTCAACACCAGCACAGACATGACTTCATCAAGTCCCCTAATTTTATTCCTCTACTTTAGACTCAAAAGGGCCAATATCTCTTCCTATTCTACTCCTACATGGTGGGCCCCATCAGAAAGACACAGGTGGAATTGGTCCATAAACTTAGGATTTGATATCTCAATGTTCGTATCATGGGGAAACCACCCCCTTTCTCTTACTCCTTTTTTTTCTCTTTTTGCTAAAATAATTTTGTTTTTCATGTTCTTTCTTAGAAAGTTTCTTTCCTCTAGCTGCTTAACTATATCCTAGCATACATGCATCATACTAGGACTTAAATAAATGTGTTTCCCTTACATCCATGCATTCATTTTCTACTATCCCAAGTTTAGGACTTGGTCAAGGATGAGCAAAGTTTTAAGCTTGGGGTGGTAGGGCTATTCACCCTTCTATCTCTTCATTTTTCATGCATGCATGTTTACGTTGTGCATTTAGTATAAATTTTCAAAAAAAAAATAGAGTTTTTTAGGCTAGCTTTACTTCTTAGTAGGAACTTGTTTCTTACCTTTTAGACATTGCAATAAGGCTGTGTGGTGCTAATACTATATTTAAATGCTTATTCATGCACTTAATAGCTCAATCTTTGCCTCAAATGCTTGAACTCTTCTCATTGATAAATCTAAGGTTATGCACCTTTTTCATAGTTTAAAATGTTGTTCCCTTGATCTATATTGTGAGTGTCAAACGCATGAGATTGTTGGAAAGAGATAGAGTTTGATTGAAATAATGATCCACATTTTTCACGATCCCAACATTACTCTAAGGATCCTTAAATCACAATTATAGCTTTTCACAGAGGTATTAAGTGAGAAATGATGAGATTTTGAGCAATAATCAAGTTGGAGTGTTTTCCTTTGATAGTCTACATGCCCTCTCACCTTAGATTGAGTCAAAAATATGAAAAATCAAAATATGCAAAAGAGGCTTTGCTGCCCAAAATATTCAAAATACTTTTTACCCAGGCCTATAAATTAGAATGTAGAGAATCAAAAGTCTGAGTGTGAATAAAAATATGAGTGTTTGTTTTCTCTTACAGGAGAGTTGAGAATGGTGCCCAGTGGTTGTATGACCACGCTCATGAATGTGGGTATGATGTTTGTGGTAGTGCCACCCCGATTCCTCTCTAGAGGGTCCTTAGGAACCCCTAAGATACCTATGAGATCATCTCAGTATCAGGGTTGGTTCAAACATAGTACAAGGAGTTCGTCTCACTACTTTGAGCCAACTAGCTCAGACTGTAGGGACTTTTGCTCATTACATGGACCAACTTGACATAGATCGGGATCTTTAGAAGTCATTAGAGTCTTTTCCTTTTATTACTACTAAGGATCTAAATAATAGGGATGCACATTGTTCCTAATTGTTCTACATGAATACATGATGGAAGTTCATTGCCCACCTTCGTCACCCTCCTAATCACCTCTGTGACAATGCTTTAATGCTTAAATATTATGGTTCAAGCCCCCATGAGTATTGATAGGTTGCATTGAATTCGCTTCAACATGTCTCGATGTTTTGGTCTTACTAAAGCAGAGTTTGTTGGAATGGTGAGGATTTGTTATGACAGAGCATGGATAAGTAGACTTGTTGTTTTAAATTTTTTTCCTAACCTTAGCATTTATCACCAATATTAATTTGCATGTTATATTTGTGTTCTCTAAGCACAGTCTTGCTTGCAGACAAGCAAAGTTTAAGCTTGTAGTGGTTGATAACACCCAAATTTAGGTGTTTATGGTAAGTGTTTATCTATAGTTTTGTGTCGTTATAGCCTTAATATGCCCAAAATAACTCTAGATACTTATCTTTGTAATTTATTACTTTTTGAAGAAAGCGTTGCTCAACTAGACAATTTAGGAACTTGCGGGCACTAAATTTAAGAAAACATCGATTCTCCAAATTTTTCCCAAAAAATTGGTCGAATTTCCCTAAATTTTGTTAAATTCATCCTCACCTTTTTGCAACAGTACACGTCAATGTTGCATATACTCTTTTTCTTGTGGATTCAACTGAAGGACCATGTTCCAATAGTGTCTTCCAATGGCACCAATTCAAGGACAGCCTTGAAAGCACCTCTCTGGATGGTGCCTTCTGATGAAAACTTCTTGTGATGGATTGTCTTCTGATGGTACATTTTAAAGGTTACAAATGAAGGCCGGAAACCTAGTTGAAGGATCACTTCCACCACCACCTTCAGATAATTCATCCAGATTCACCTAAATTTGGTTGAATTCATTTTCATCCATCATTAACCTTTTTCCTTCGGAAGATAGCAAGAGATCTGACTATTAAAGGTCATCTTCCGATGGTTCGTGTACTGATGATCCACCTTCTGAAGGTTGGTTCTCAAGGGTCATCTTCCAGTGTGCCTTCTGAAGGTCCAAACCAATGGTATGTCTTCTGATGGTCATATTTTGATGGAGCCCCCCAAAGAAGTAACTTCTGACGGTCCATTCTGGTCCATAACTGCAAATCAAAGGAAGGAATTTGACCCCATTCACCTAAATTTTTTCAAATTTATTTCCACCCACATATATGGTCCTCCCATTCACCTAAATTTGTTCAAATTTATTTCCACTCACATATATGGCCCTCTTACCCCTATATATACCTAGCCCTAGGTACCTAGAAAAGGGTTCCGCAGAGACCTTTGGGAGTGCCTTCTACAACTCCAACCTCTAGTTTATTGAACTACATCCTTGAGTTCCAAGGCCTGAGAGGGCTAAATGTCTCATCCTATGCTCATACCTTTGATTTTCCTCCATTCACCATCATTTTCCATCATCTTCTACCTCCATCATCCACTTCCAACCATTCCCACCAACATTCAGCCACATCAAAACCATTGTCAGCACTTTCCACCTCCATACACCCACCCAAGTTGTTGTTGGGGAACAATCAAGGATAAAGGAGGACAAGGAGTCTAGAAGATCAAGGAGTACAACCGAAAGGACAAGATCTAGCCCATCTAGAGGATAAGGGGTGAGACCACCTTTTCTTCTAGGTGATAAATATCTTCTTCTTCCTCTTTCTTCTACTGTTCTTCTTTATTTTTATACAAATGATGTTTTCCATCTTTGTTCGTTACCAACTATGTTTATTCATGTCTAGTTGAGCTCTTTCTTGTCTATGTAGCAAGTTTTAGCAATGTTTATGTACTTTTATCTTAAGCAAGTAGTTTTCTACCAAATCTAGTACATTTTTTGTTCAATCTTCTCTTTTTGCTCATGATTGCTAGTTTAGCTGATCTCTTACTTGCTTGAACCTCTGTATATATTAAGATCGAGAGATTTTCTATAGAAATGGGTAAAGAAGGTAGCTTGGATCGAAATATGAAAGGAGAATGTCTAAGGGAGGATCTATCTAGAACACAATTTGGAGATATCTAATCAAAACTTTCAATTCAACCGCATCAAGGTGACTTTGACCGTATTCATCTGAATGCAACCAAATTCACCCAAGAACAACCACATTCATAGTCTATGTTCTATGTAGATTCCCTATTGTTCCTTACATCCTTTAATATTCCAGACTTGAGAGGGTATCTGGAATATTAAGGGGTGTTGGTCCATTATTCGTGAGAGAGGTATTGGATCATTGTTGGGATTTTAGTAACATTGTGTGAGAGATAGTGGGATGACCCCAAAAGGATAAACTACATGATACATACTACGTTTGGATGTTAATTGCTTACTCGGGTGTTTGAGGGTTGTCTAGTCTGAGAATGAGTGCATAGGTAGCCCAACTTGTGGTTAAATAGTCAGGAACTCCCTCCTGGTTTGTAGGATTTGATGGACTCTGCTTTCTTTATTTTACTTATTTTAGTTTCATATCATTTTTCTATACTCGTTCTAGTTTTTTTAATATATACTCTCCTAGTTTTTCTTAACTAACTAAGAGTGGGATCTTAGGTTTTGAAACTTCCCCATGTCCCTATGTTCCATCTTTTATATCTACTTTGACCCCGTATCGAATTGTGGGGTCTCTTGCGGTATCGGGTTACAAATTTAAACTTTGATCCATCTTTGGAATCACACCCCCATTTTTGGGAGTGTTATCTCAGAGCCAATCAGTGACCTATTCTGACCTATAATCCATGGTCTCTGCTAGTTTCCCCACCAATCACTTTGCCATCAGATTTTGAGTCAACCTTGATGCATGGTAATCATTACTTCCAATATTTACCTGAGATGGACTGTAACATCCCTGACCTGGGTTATGCAATAACCTGGAAGTTTTGCTTAAGTAAGTTATTCATAAACTTGTTTTTAATCTTTTGAAAAGTAATTAAGACTCTCCTAGAGTTTAATTTTCAAGTTTGAGCTTATTTGCAAACTATTTGTGCATTATATGATAGTTTGGATGTAAATTGCAATTTACCCAAGATGAGGGTTTATATTGCAATATGACACATTTTGAACATGTGTCAAGTGCTTTAGCATCATAAAAGAGTGAATGATGCTAATGGGTGTCTTTTCGAAAGCCTAAGTTCCAAGTTAGAACTTGTTTGAATAATGTGTGTGCCTTGTGTACTAGTTTTGGTGCAATTTGCAATTTACCCAAAATGTGGGGTTGATATGCAAATTACCACCTCTAGTGTAAGGACCCTAAACTTGCTTAATGATTTGAATAAGCTTTATTATAATAATTTAATTCTTATAACCCTAATCTAACCTTGTGATATGCTTTGAAATCATATGACAAGCTTAAGTTTCAAATTTGGTCCAATTTGGACACTGTTTGAGCAAGGTATGCATTTTTATGCACATTTTGGACTTTTCTGCAATTTACCCAATTGAAGGGTTTTCTTTGCAATTTGTCACATACATTATGATCCTTAGATGTTATATTATCATTCTTGATTTTTTTGAGCCATGGGGGTCTTAGTTGAGCCATTGTTTGAAGGTGTTTTCCTCAAGGGTATTTTATGGTTTACCCCTTCATGGATGAGCTACCTTTAGTAGCTATCAACTAATGAATTATGTGATTGCCTCAGAAATTCAAAAAATGAAAGCTAAGAAGGTCTATATGGATGGTGGGGGAACTTCTTGTGTGTGCACTTTTATTTTCTTAATAGCATAAGGCCATAGACACATGGGGAAGCTACTTTTACACCTCATGCTTGCTTCCATCCTTATCCATGAGCTATATTTACCTCTTCCTTGACAAAGTATGAAACTATGCTTTCTTTATCTTTCCTATAACCTGGATCAACGACTCCACTCTATTTTTCGGTAGAACCAAGTGCTCTAAGGTAGAAGCAAACCTTCTTTTTGGAGAAGAAGGTCTCCTAGAGCTCCATCTAGCCCTACCTAGGGTTTCCAAGGTCATCTTCTAGGGATTTCGACCAAGGAAAGTTATTTTCTTCCTTCCTTCTCCTTTTCTATTTCTCTTCTCCTTCCTTAGACCTTCCTCCAGGTCGGAACCCTACTATTCAATGGTAGAATTTGCTCTAAAGCTCTAAAACCCTACCTTTCTTACTGCTTATGCTTAGGGTTTGCTCATTTGATGAAGAAAGGTGCTAGGTGGACGAGTTCATAGCTTATGTTTGGATTTTCTACCCTACCTGGTCGAGATTTCTTCTATTTGGGGTTTCATCTTCTCATTAGAGGCAAGTTGTATAACTTGCTCCATGTTTATTGCTTGCCATAAGCTTGCTAGCTCATGTTCTTGCTTGAAAATGATGATCCATGCACTAAAAAGCTATGCTTGACTTGGATTTCGATTTTTCTAATGTTCCCTATTCTGATTTCAGTTCTACATGAACCTGTGATCATGTGTATGTTATTCCTAAGGTATAATATGACTTGTATCAGGTTGGTTTGTCGACCAATGGTGCTAAGTACCTATCGACCAATGGTCAATTTTAGGGTTTAAAGCTGATTTCTTCTATAAACACATGACTCAATGGTGGTACCATTGCAACAACTAATGATGCTACCTTCATGACAACTGATGGTGGTGACCAAGCATGTCAACTTACATTCATCCATTATGTCATATGTTGGCCTAATTATAAGCCTAGTGATTAACAACTAAGTACCCTAATGATGCTATCAATCAATGGTTATATTAGTTTGATATTTGATGTTGATTAATGAATATAGTGTTGATCTAACAACCTATGGTGACTTAATGGTCACTAATGATGGTGGATAAGGTCTCAAAAACCTATGGTGAGTTAATCATATAGTTGTAGCATCAATAAGCCTTAGACCAATGGTTTCTTGGGTCACTTGATGCAATGGTCGGACCTATACTAAACTTTATGGTTTTAACATATGAACTTGACCCAATGGTTAAGATCTAATGTTTATTCCTCCAATAAAGTGGAATTATGGCTAATATAATATGTTGGTCCTAATAATGTGATTTATATGGTTTTCTTTATATGATCAACCTAAGGAGCTTACTTGTTGACAATGGATGGTTTGTTTTAAATGAACAATCGATTATGGGTTTTACGCTACTCTCAATGGAATTTTTTGTGTTGTTAATCAAGGGATGTCTAGGGTTAAATGGTGACTATTTCGAGAGCACAAATTAAGGATTTCATAGGTGGTTTATCCAAGGTGTTTACTGATGTAAACAACCAATGGTCTTACCTTTTAAACATCCAATGGTTCTGGGTGACATTGTGGTATGGTGATATGGGTTGAATGATGATGGAACAAATGGAGGGTAACCCTTACTAAGGCAATATTACATGTTCACTCATATGAATAGAAGGTATGATAGTAATATTGTGTTGATATGTAACCCTAATGAGGTATAGTTTGTTATACCCAGCTTTAATATAACTAAATGATGGTAATTGGGTATGAATAGTCCTTGAATGACTAATACAATCATGGAGTACTCTATTACTGTTGGTGAAACCCTAGTATGCTATAACCCAATGGTTACACCTTGATTTATGTGTGGGTTCATACTTGAGAATGATATGGGATGTGATGGTGATACTTCATCTTATGCATCCATGATCCAATGGGGATGTCGTGAGTTAGGTTTTGGGTATGAGTGATGATTAGTAACATTAATATAATTTACCTTGTGAACATAACTCTAATGCAAATAGATAAAGATGAGTATTCATGTTTAACATTCTTATATGATGAAATGATGGTGGAATAACCTCCTTAATATGATCATAACCTTCATATGTTAATTGGTGGTTATCATAGCCACATGGTTGATACTTTCTTATGCTAAACATGTGCATTATGAATATGATGAGGGTTAATCATATATATATTCCTTGCATGTTGATGTACTAAAGGAATGTTCTTAATGTTAATATAACCTTGCTATGATTGTTTATGAATATCTCCTAGCTCATTAATGCAATATTGTGTTGATCTGGTGTATTATATGCAAGTGATATTGTTGAGCCTTGTTATATGGCATGCAAAGATAATGATGATCTTGCAGGGAACAATATGATGGTCTTAATGACCTTTGGGCATGGTTGAACCCTAAATGAGGTGTAATCCTCTTGTGTTGATAAGGGTTAATACCCTGTGATTTGTGAAAAGGATTTTATATCTTGTGATAGTATGATGGTCTTAATGACCTTTAGGCATGGTTGATCCGTGAATGAGGTGTAATCCTCGAGTTGATAAGGGTTGATACCCTATGATATTGTGAAAAGGATTAATATCTTGTGATAGTATGATGACTAGTGTAGCCTCATGAATAGTAAGTGAATAGTACCATGTGATGATGAGATGAGAAATTATGTTTCACACATTTTATATCTTTTGAAGTTGTGATATTTATATGCTTGCTAGAATGAATTAGGGTTTATATGTCTACTTGTTTGATGCAGCATTAATTCACCCAATTTGCATAACTAATCAAATGCAACTCTAATGATGTAGTACCCTGTGGCGTAGAGTGATCTTCAGTGTCAGAACTTGCTGGATGGTGAAATGAGTTATCCTAAGGGAAACTCAGAGTGCATACTGTTGAGTATGTGGGGGTGGTAGGTTGAGGATATATCCTTGTCATCCACAATGCAGATTGTGGAGGTTGGCTATGGTCATGCCTCATACATCTGATGTGTTTGAGAATGGTTGTGGTCGTGTCTCGGTGATTATAACATGATGTGATTAGAGGACAACTGCGGTTGTACAGTAGTAATTGGCTTTGAATACAGTGGTTTCTAGTGTTGTGACATGTACCAAGGGCAGACTAGTGGTTAACAGCTTGACTATATGTCATTGTGGTGGCAACTTTTACTGATATGTCACTGCCTTTTATTCATACTGACTGAGGGGAAGAGATCTTAGGATACCAGCACTCCTAGATCTTGTATGGAACCGAATAGCCCTTCGCAGGGGTCGGTTGGACTTTGATTGGTATGATTCAAATTCCCTAGAGCATAATAAAAGATGTAATACAGTCGTGTAGCATATTTGTTCGGGTTATACACAATGTTTCACATTGGATGATAACCCTTATTTGTTATCTTTACATAAAAATGATGCTTAGTGCAATTAAGAGATAGTATATATACTTAGGTTGTAGATATGCTTAAGATTGTAGATGCATACATACAGTAATTATGCTTGTGTTGATAACTATACTGCTATTGCTGGTTATAATCATGATGCTAGCTATCTCATGTTGTTAGTTATGTTTAGCATGCTAGCCATGCCTTTGTAACTAGATATGCATATACTACTAATCATGCTTATCGAGATAGTTGTGCTTATGTTGTTAGCTCTTCTTATGATGTTTATATGTTCAACCTGTTAGACATGGTAATGTTGTTAACTATGCTTATGTGGCTAGACTTATTCATAATGATAGAGATTCTATGTTACTAGACTTGCTCATGATGCTAGATATGCATATGCTACTGAATTGCTTATATTGTTTACAAGATAAAGGATGATAGTCTGTATAATGATGATAGTTATTATCTGATCCTTTATGTATTTTGTTAATAATCAGTGTTGCTGAGATTATTTGTTATATCTGATTAAACTGCTTAAACTATTTAATTACTTAAAAATGTTGTAATCAATAAGTGTTGTTGGAGGTTATATCTCTTGCTGGGACATGGGTCTCACCCTTGTGGTTTGCCACATTGTTTTTAGATGATCATAAGTGACAAAAACAAATATGTGGCAGCAAAGAGGAGCTATAGTAATGAATCTTTGAGATAGTTTATTAGATGTCTAGTGTGTCCTAGAGTCATCCCATTACTCTCAGGTCTGGGCTGGAAACGTTTGTATATGATGTTTCAAATGAATCAGAATTTTGTTAGCATGTTAATGCTTGTTTGTGTGACATATACAAATATTGTTCTCCTGTGTATATATGTTGTGGCTAAGGTGATTGACCAATTTGTATCAAATTCTTGGCATAGTATGGATACAAGAAAGATGTTGGGATCTTATGCAAATGTTTTTGAGCGGGTGTTGATGTTGAAATCGGTTTTAATTTACCCATATTTTTGGGTATATGATTAATTGGAAATTGATTGTGTTTTATTTTTTGAGTAATCTCATTTAGTGTAATAGGTTCTCACAAGTTGGTATCAGAGCTTTAGGTTCATCGAGTCTATAGGGACACTAGGACTTAGGACTAGGATGAGGTCAAAATTAGGAATATGACTTAAAATATGGTGCATACTGCCTAATCTCAATATTTGGGTGCCCTGGACAAGTATTCAATTATTGAAGAAAAGGTAAGTATGGAACTCTTAGATTGTTATCTTTCTGATTACTCTGATCAAGTAGTCTAAAGAGCATAATGAATAAGAAATCATGGTGTGAATATCTCAATTCTACCTTAAAGAAGATGAGAATTGCATCATTATCTATCAAAACTTGAATGTTTGGTAACTATAAGAGAAAGATACAACATCATGAAATCTAAATCTGAATACAAATAAGGAAAAGAGGAGTTCTTGAAGATGTGATTCAAGAAGATAATAAAGTAAAACACAGATAAGTCTATGCTTATAAAGTGAATCAATGGATGAAATCTGCATAAGATGGAAGGAACTCCTATAACAAGTACAACATGAGAACTGACCAAAAAAAAGTACAACATGAGAAGATAAATGGGAACAATGACAAAGGAACAAGGTGGAACCTGAGTTAATCTCAGACCAACCTATGTGTGTAAGAAAGTGTTAATGTAAAATCAGCATGGCGTGTGAAAGAAATTCTGGGAGATGATCCATGTATGAAGAAAATGTGGAATATGATGATTTACTTGTTGATAAGTGGTTGAAAAACATAATAAAATAAGACAACATACCCAAGTGTGATAAATAGTCATCAAGGAAGGAGTAATGAGATATGTTAATCATGATGATTCCTATGCTAATGGCAAGGAACCCGAAATGAAAAAGGTAAAATGATACTTAAGAAGTTGTAACATGCATAATGGAAATAGAATTGATTACCTTTTTGCTAGTGACCCTTGAAAAATGTTGCTATGATGTGGGAAGTGTGTTTCCCTTTGTGTCTTTCCTTTCTAGGGAACAACTTTCTAGTGGATCATTGCCACTTGGTATGTGTGGATTCGTTGTAAACATGAGGGTGGATAGCTTATTATAGCATAAGGTTGTTTGGACTATGTTTCCAAGATAGTAAAGTTTGTGATGAGTTTGTTTTTTAGCCTTATAATAATTAGGAAGATGTCTCTTATATTTCTTGATATTTGTTATGCTGGTAAGAGTAGATGAGATAAGGATGTGAGTTCCTTATAGCACATGAGCTGGATACTAAGGTAATGAATCCTTGTATCCAAGATGTATCAACTGTATGGGAAGTATGTGAAGGTTGGAAATGTTTATTAAATGAACATTTTAAGTGTTCCTCACCCTTAGAGAGAGAGAGAGAGTTAATGATGACCCTCTAAATGTTGTTTGGAAGGTAAAACAAAAGTGATTCTATAATATTGTGTATGGTTCAGTGATAGCTGGGCAAGACCACTATCAAGGATAGATAGTTTGTTGATTAGTAGACATGTGCTACAATGTTTCTTTAAGATAAAATATCATTTAGACATAAGAGTTAGAATGGATGACATAAGTTACATGACCATGATGAGTTTAGATTTATGTCCTTTAGACTGACCAATGTACACATAGAATTTATGAATAGGAGGAACAGAGTATTCCAGTCATGTCATACAAGTTATATCAAGCTTTGAATGACGACATGTCAAAGTATTTCAAATATGGTCAAAAATATGATCAATATTTCTTCAAAAACCTTAGGGTTTCCAAAGAAACAATAGCTATGAGACAAGTTGAACAAGAGTGAGATGGGGTTGATTAAATGTCTTTATGGGATCATGATATGTCTTCTAAGTAGGTTGTGTAAATCCTAGTAAGGTGAAGATAGTGTTGTTGTTTCACCCCTAAAAAGGTTGACTAGGAATGGTGTTTCCTTGTATGGAATGGCAGGTGCCAGCATCAGCATTTCATTTGATATTGAAAAAGAATTGATAAGTGTTCCAATGTCAGTGTAACTAGAAAAAAAAGGATGGATACATCCCCTTTTTTATGCTTCAAGAAATGGTACGGGACACATGCCATGATTGGTAAAAAGATAACAAGTATGACTTTTGAGTAATGTGTTGATGCAATAGATATAATTTTTGGATGATAGCTAGAATTTAAAGTTGAACATTACTACTAGAGTTGTACAGATGACACAACAAGTTTCTATGTTCAATATTTGCAAATGTCTTCTTATGTGGGGGGTTTTGTGTTGACCCAAGATGAGATATGTATGAATGATGTGACATCACCATGATATGAAAGAAACAAGGTGAAAGTAATAGGATGAGGTGTATAGGAAGTACCCATCTTTGTTTACCTTGGATTTTGAGGGTGAAATCCCTATTAGGGTTTTATAGTTGTAAGGCCCCTAAACTTGCTTAATGAGTTGAATAAGCTTAATTATCATAATTGAATTATTATAACCCTAATATAACCTTTTTATATGCTTTGAAATCATATGACAAGCTTAAGTTTCAAATTTCGTCCAATTTGGACATTGTTTGAGCAAGTTATGCATTTTTATGCACATTTGGACTTATCTACAATTTACCCAATTGAGGGGTTTTATTTGCAATTTGTCACATAGATTACGTTCCTTAGATGTTATATTATCATTATTGAGTTTTTTTTAGCCATGGAGCTCCTAGTTGAGCCAAGGTTTGAAGGTGTTTTCCTCAAGAGTATTTTAGGGTTTACCCCTTCATGGATGAGCTACCTTTAGTAGCTATCAACTAATAAATTATGTGATTGGCTGGGAAATTTGACAAAGGAAATCTAAGCAGGTCTATATGGATGGAGGGGGAGCTGCTTGTGTGTGTGCTTATATATTATTAATAGTTTAAGGCCATAGAAACATGGGGAAGCTACTTTTACACCTCATGCTTGCTTCCATCCTTATCCATGGGCTATATTTACCTCTTCCTTGCCCAAGTACAAAACTATGCTTGCTTTCTCTTTCCTCTAACCTATAGAAACGACTCCACTCTGTTTTTTTTCGGAACCAAGTGATCTAAGGTAGAAGACAACCTCCTTTTTGGAGAAGAAGGTCTCCTAGAGCTCCATCTAGCCCTACTTAGGGTTTCCAAGGTCATCTTCAAGGGATTTCGACCAAGGAAAGTTATTTTCTTCCTTCCTTCTCCTTTTCTATTTCTCTTCTCCTTCCTTAGACCTTCCTCTAGGTCGGAACCCTACTATTCAATGGTAGAATTTGCTCTAAAGCTCTAAAACCCTACCTTTCTTACTGCTTATGCTTAGGGTTTGCTTATTTGATGAAGAAAGGTGCTAGGTGGACGAGTTCATAGCTTATGTTTGGATTTTCTACCCTACCTGGTCGAGATTTCTTCTATTTGGGGTTTCATCTTCTCATTAGAGGCAAGTTTTATAACTTGCTCCACGTTTATTGCTTGCCATAAGCTTGCTAGCTCATGTTCTTGCTTGAAAATGATGATCCATGCTCTAAAAAGCTATGCTTGACTTGGATTTCGATTTTTCTAATGTTCCCTATTCTGATTTCAGTTCTACATGAACCTGTGATCATGTGTATGTTATTCCTAAGGTATAATATGACTTGTATCAGGTTGGTTTGTCGACCAATGGTGCTAAGTACCTATCGACCAATGGTCAATTTTAGGGTTTAAAGCTGATTTCTTCTATAAACACATGACTCAATGGTGGTACCATTGCAACAACTAATGATGCTACCTTCATGACAACTGATGGTGGTGACCAAGGGTGTCAACTTACATTCATCCCTTATGTCATATGTTGGCCTAATTAGAAGCCTAGTGATTAACAACTAAGTACCCTAATGATGCTATCAATCAATGGTTATATTAGTTTGATATTTGATGTTGATTAATGAATATAGTGTTGATCTAACAACCTATGGTGACTTAATGGGCAGTAATTATGGTGGATAAGGTCTCAAAAACCTATGGTGAGTCAATGATATAGTTGTAGCATCAATAAGCCTTAGACCAATGGTTTCTTGGGTCACTTGATGCAATGGTCGGACCTATGCTAAACTTTATGGTTTTAACATATGAACTTGACCCAATGGTTAAGATCTAATGTTCATTCCTCCAATAAAGTGGAATTATGGCTAATATGATATGTTGGTCCTAATAATGTGATTTATATGGTTTCCTTTATATGATCAACTTAAGGAGCTTACTTGTTGACAATGGATGGTTTGTTTTAAATGAACAATCGATTATGGGTTTTACGCTACTCTTAATGGAATTTTTTGTGTTGTTAATCAAGGGATGTCTAGGGTTAAATGGTGACTATTTTGAGAGCACAAATTAAGGATTTCATAGGTGGTTTATCCAAGGTGTTTACTCATGTAAACAACCAATGGTCTTACCTTTAAACATCCAATGGTTCTGGGTGACATTGTGGTATGGTGATATGGGTTGAATGATGATGGAACAAATGGAGGGTAACCCTTACTAAGGCAATATTACATGTTCACTCATATGAATAGAAGGGATGATAATCATATTGTGTTGATATGTAACCCTAATGAGGTATAGTTTGTCATACCTAGCTTTAATATAACTAAATGATGGTAATTGGGTATGAATAGTCCTTGAATGACTAATACAAACACGGAGTACTCTGTTATTGTTGTTGAAACCCTAGCATGCTATATCCTGATGGTTACACCTTGATTTATGTGTGGGTTCATACTTGAGAATGGTATGGAATGTGATAATGATGCTTCACCTTATGTATCCATGATCCAATGGGGATGTCGTGAGTTAGGGTTTGGGTATGAGTGTTGATTAGTAACATTAATATAAATTATCTTGTGAACGTAACTCTAATGCAAATAGATAAAGATGAGTATTCATGTTTAACATTCTTATATGATGGAATGATGGTGAAATAACCTCCTTAATATGATCATAACCTTGATATGTTAATTGGTGGTTATCATAGCCACATGGTTGATACTTTCTTATGCTAAACATGTGCATTATGAATATGATGAGGGTTAATCATATCTAGATTCCTTGCATGTTGATGTAATAAAGGAATGTTCTTAATGTTAATATAACCCTGATATGATTTTTATGAATATCTGCTAGCTCATTAATGCAATATTGTGTTGATTTGGTGTATTATATGCAAGTGATGTTGTTGAGCCTTGTTATAAGGCATGCAAAGATAATGATGATCTTGTAGGGAATAGTATGATGGTCTTAATTACCTTTGGGCATGGTAGAGACCTAAATGAGGTGTAATCCTCTTGTGTTGATACCCTGTGATATTGTGAAAAGGATTTTATATCCTATGATAGTATGATAGACTTAATGACCTTTGGTCATGGTTGAACCCTAAATGAGGTGTAATCCTCATGCGTTGATAAGGGTTGATACCCTGTGATATTGTGAAAAGGATTTATATCTTGTGATAGTATGATGACTAGTGTAGCCTCATGAATGGTAAGTGAATAGCACCATGTGATGATGAGATGAGAAATTATGTTTCACACGTTTTATATCTTTTGAAGTAGTGATATTTATATGCTTGCTAGAAGTGAATTAGGGTTTGAATGTCTACTTGTTTGATGCAGCCTTAATTCACCCAATTGGCATACCTAATCAAATGCAACTCTAATCATGTAGTACCCTATGCTGTAGAGCCATCTTTAGTGTCAGAACTTACTGGATGGTGAAACGAGTATTCCTAAGGGAAACTCAGAGCTTATATTGTTGAGTATGTGGGGGTGGCAAGTTGAGGATATATCCTTGTCATCCAAAATGCAGATTTTGGAGGTTGGCTATGGTCATGCCTCATACATCTGATGTGATTGAGAATGGATATGGTCGTGTTTCGGTGATTATAACATGATGTGATTAGAGGATAACTGCGGTTGTACCTCAGTGATTGCGTTTGAATATCCTGGTTTCTAGTGTCGTGACTTGTACCAAGGGTGGACTAGTGGTTAGCAGCTTGACTATATGTCATTGTGGTGGCAGCTTTGACTGATATGTCACTGCCTTTTACTCGTACTGACTGATGGGAAGAGATCTTATGATTTTGGCACTCCTAGATCTTGTACGTAACCAAATAGCCCTTCACAGGGGTCAGTTGGACTTTGAATGGTATGATTTAAATTCCCCAGGGCGTAATAAAAGATGTAATACAGTCGTGTAGCATATTTTCTTAGGGCTATACACAACGTTTCACATTGGATGATAACCCTTGTTTGTTATCTTTACATAAAAATGATGCTTAGTGCAATTAAGAGTTAGTAGATATACTTAGGTTGTGGATATGCTTAAGATTTTAGATGTGTACATATAGTAGTTATGCTTGTGTTGATAACTATACTATTACTGCTGATTATAATCATGATGCTAGCTATCTCATGTTGTTAGTTATGTTTAGCATGCTAGCCATGCCTTTGTAACTAGATGCATATACTGCTAATCATGTTTATCCAGATAGTTGTGCTTATGTTGTTATCTCTTCTTATGATGTTGATATGTTCAACCTGTTAGACATGGTAATGTTGTTAGCTATGCTTATGTAGATAAACTTATTCATAGTGATAGAGATTCTATGTTACTAGACTTGCTCATGATGTTAGATATGCATATGCTATTGAATTGCTTATATTGTCAACAAGATAAAGGATGATAGTCTAGCTAATGATGATAGTTATTATCTGCTCCTTTATGTATATTGTTAATCATCGGTGTTTCTGAGATTATTTGTTATATCTAATTAAACTACTTAAACTATTTAATTACTTTAAAATCTTGTAATCAATAAGCGTTGTTGGAGGTTATATCTCTTGTTGGGACATGGGTCTCACCCTTGTGGTTTGCCACATTATTTTTAGGTAATTAGAAGTAATGAAAACAAATATGTGGTAGAAAAGAGGATATATAGTAATGAATCTTTGAGAAAGTTGATTAGATGTCTAGTGTGTCCTAGAGTCGTCCATGTATTCTTAGGTCGGGGCTCGAAAAGTTTGTATATGATGTTTCAAATGAATCAGAATTTTGTTAGCATGTTAATGCTTGTTTGTGTGACATATACAAATATTGTTCTCGTATGCATATATGTTGTGGCTAAGGTGATGGACCAATTTGTATCAAATTCTTGGCATAGTATGGATACAATAAAGATGTTGGGCTCTTATGTAAATGTTTTTGAGCGGGTGTTGATGTTGAAATCGGTTTTAATTTACCCATATTTTTGGGTATATGATTAATTGGTAATTGATTGTGTTTTATGTTTTGAGTAATCTCATTTAGTGTAACATGTTCTCACAAGTTGGTATCAGAGCTTTAGGTTCATCGAGTCTATAGGGAAACTAGGACTTAGGACTAGGATGAGGTCAATATTAGGAATATGACATAAAATATGGTGCATACTACCTAATCTCAGTATTTGGGTGCCCTGGAGAGGTATTCAATTATTTAAGAAAAGGTAAGTATGGAACTCTTAGATTTTTATCTTTCTGGTTACTCTGATCAATGAGTCATTTTGAGACAATCTAAATAGCATAATGAATAAGAAATCATGGTGTGAATATCTCAATCCTACCTTATAGAAGATGAGAATTGCATCATTATCTATCAAAACTTGAATGTTTGGTAACTATAAGAGAAAGATACAACATCATGAAATCTAAATCTGAATACAAATAAGGAAAAGAGGAGTTCTTGAAGATGTGATTCAAGAATATAATAAAGTAAAAGACTGATAAGTCTATGCTTATAAATTGAATCAAGGTATGAAATCCACATAAGACGCAAGGAACTCCTATAACAAATACAAAATGAGAAGATAAATGGTTGCAATGACAAAGGAATAAGGTGGAACCTGAGTTAATCTCAGACCAACCTATGTGTGTAAGAAAGTATTAATGTAAAATCAAATTGGCATGTGAAAGAAATTAAGGGAGATGATCCATGTATGAAGAAAATGTGGAATATGATGATTTACTTGTTGATAAGTGGTTGAAAAACATAATAATATAAGACAACATACCTAAGTGTGATAAATAGTTATCAAGGAAGGAGTAATGAGATATGTTAATCATGATGATTCCTATGCTATTGTCTAGGAACCCGAAATGAAAAAGGTAAAATGATACATAAGAAGTTGTAACTTGCAAAATGAAAATAGAATTGATTACCTTTTTGCTAGTGACCCTTGAAAAATATTGCTATGATGTGGGAAGTGTGTTTCCCATTATGTCTTTCCTTTCCAGGGCATAGCTTTCTAGTGGATCATTGCCACTTGGTATGTGAGGATTAGTTGTAAACATGAGGGTGGATAGCTTATTATAGCATAAGGTTGTTTGGACTATGGTTCCAAGATCATAAAGTTTGTGATGAGTTTGTTTTTTAGCTTCCAATAATTAGGAAGACTCCTCTTATATTTCATGATATTTGTTATGTTGGTAAGAGTAGATGAGATAAGTATGTGAGTTCCTTATAACACATGAGGTGGATACCAAGGTAATGAATCCTAGTATCCAACATGTATCAACCGTATGGGAAGTATGTGAAGGTTGGAAATGTTTATTAAATGAACATTCCAAGTGTTCCTCCCCCTTAGAGAGAGAGAGAAAGTTGATGATGACCCTCTAAATGTTGTTTGGAAGGAAAAACAAAAGTGATTATATAATATTGTGTATGGTTCAGTGATAGCTGGGCAAGACCACTATCAAGGATAGATAGTTTGTTTATCTGTAGACATGTGCTACTGTGTTTCTTTAAGATAAAATATCCTTTAGACATAAGAGTTATAATGGATGACATAAGTTACATCATCATGATGTGTTTAGAGTTATGTCCTTTAGACTAACCAATATACAAATAGAATTTATGAATAGGAGGAACAGAGTGTTCCAGTCATGTCATACAAGTTATATCAAGCTTTGAATGATGACATGTCAAATTATTTCAAATATCGTAAAAAATATGATCAATATTTCTTCAAAAACCTTAGGGTTTCCGAAGCAACAATAGCTATGAGACAAGTTGAACAAGAGTGAGATGGAGTTGATTAAATGTCATTATGAGATCATGATATGTCTTCTAAGTAGGTTGTGTAAATCCTAGTAAGGTGAAGATAGTGTTGTTGTTTCACCCCTAACAAGGATGACTAGGAATGATGTTTCCTTATATGGAATGTTAGGTGCCAGCATCATCATTTCTTTTGATGCTGAAAAAGAACTGACAAGTGTTCCAATGTCAGTGTAACTAGAAAAAAAAGGATGGATACATCGCCTTTTTTATGATTCAATAAATGGTATGGGACACATGCCATGATTGGTAAAAAGCTAGCAAGTATGACTTTTGAGTAATTTTTTGATACAATAGATATAATTTTTGGATGATAGTTAGAATTTAAAGTTGAACATTACTACTAGAGTTGTACAGATGACACAACAAGTTTCTATGTTCAACATTTGCAAATGTCTTCTTATGTGGGGGTTTTGTGTTGACCCAAGATGAGATATGTATGAACGATGTGACATAACCATGATATGAAGTAACCATGTGAAGGTAATAGGATGAGGTTCAGAAGAAGTACCCATCTTTGTTTACCTTGAATTTCGGGGGCAAAATCCCTATTAGGGGTTTATCGTTGTAAGGCCCCTAAACTTACATAATGAGTTGAATAAGCCTAATTATCATTATTTAATTCGTATAACCCTAATATAACCTTTTTATATGCTTTGAAATCATATGACAAGCTTAAGTTTCAAATTTGGTCCAATTTGGACATTGTTTGAGCAAGTTATAAATTTTTATGCACATTTTGGACTTTTCTGCAATTTACCCAATTGAGGGGGTTTCTTTGCAATTTGTCACATATTTTATGTTCCTTAGATGTTATATTATCATTATTGAGTTTTTTGATCCATGGGGCTCCTAGTTGAGCCATAGTTTGAAGGTGTTTTCCTCAAGGGTATTTTAGGGTTTACCCCTTCATGGATGAACTGCCTTTAGTAGCTATCAACTAATGAATTATGTGATTGGCTGGGAAATTAAACAAAGGAAATCTAAGCAGGTCTATATGGATAATGGGGTAGCTTCTTGTGTGTGTTCTTGTAGATTGTTAATAGTTTAAGGCCATAGACACATGGGGAAGCTACTTTTACACCTCATGCTTGCTTCCATCCTTATCCATGGGGTATATTTACCTCTTCCTTGCCCAAGTATGAAACTATGCTTGCTTTCTCTTTCCTCTAACCTAGAGCAACGACTCCACTCTGTATTTCTGTGGAACCAAGTTCTCTAAGGTAGAAGACAACCTCCTTTTTGGAGTAGAAGGTCTCCTAGAGCTCCATCTAGCCCTACCTAGGGTTTCCAAGGTCATCTTCTAGGGATTTTGACCAAGGCAAGTTATTTTCTTCCTTCCTTCTCCGTTTCTATTGCTCTTATCCTTCCTTAGACCTTCCTCCAGGTAGGAACCCTACTGTTACATGGTATAATTTTCTCTAAAGCTCTAAAACCCTACCTTTCTTGCTCCTTATGCTTAGGGTTTGCTCATTTGATGAAGAAAGGTGCTAGGTGGACGAGTTCATAGCTTATGCTTGGATTTTCTACCCTATCTGCTCGAGATTTCTTATGTGTGGGGTTTCATCTTCTCATTAGAGGCAAGTCTTATGACTTGCTCCACATTTATTTCTTACCATAAGCTTACTAGCTCATGTTCTTGCTTGAAAATGATGATCCATGCACTAAAAAGCTATTCTTGACTTGGATTTCAATTTTTATAATGTTCCCTATTCTGATTTCAGTTCTACATGAACCTGTGATCATGTGTATTTTATTCCTAAGGTATAATATGACTTGTATCGGGTTGGTTTGTCAACCAATGGTGCTAAGTACCTATCGACCAATGGTCAATTTTAGGGTTTAAAGCTGATTTCTTCTATAAACACATGACTCAATGGTGGTACCATTGCAACAACCAATGGTGTTGTTTTCATGACAACTGATGGTGGTGACCAAGGGTGTAAACTTACATTCACCCCTTAGGTCAGGTATTGGCCAAATTAGAAGCCTAGTGATTAACGATTAAGTACCCTAATGATGCTATCAATCAATGATGATATTAGTTTGATATTTGATGTTGATTAATGAATATAGTGTTGATCTAACAACCTATGGTGACTTAATGGTCACTAATGATGATGGATAAGGTATACAAAACTTATGGTGAGTTAAGCATTAGACTAATGGTTTCTTAGGTCACTTGATGCAATGGTCAGACCTATGCTAAAATTTATGGTTTTAACATATGAACTTGACCCAATGGTCAAGTTATAATGTTTATTCCATAAATAAAGTGGAATTATGGCTAATGTAATATGTTGGTCCTAATAATGTGATTTATATGGTTTACGTTATATGATCAACTTAAGGAGCTTACTTGTTGACAATGGATGGCTTGTTTTAAATGAACAGTCGATTGTGGGTTTTACCCTACTCTTAATGGAACTTTTTGTGTTGTTAATCAAGGGATGTCTAGGGTTAAATGGTGACTCTTTCTACAGCACAAATCAAGGACTTCATTGTTTTTTTATCCAAGGTGTTTACTTATGTAAACAACCAATGGTCTTACCTTTTAAACAGCCAATGGTTCTGCGTGACATTGTGGTATGGTGATATGGGTTGAATGATGATGAAACAAATGGAGGGTTACCCATAATAAGGTAGTATTACCTATTCACTCATTAGAATAGAAGGGATGATAATCATATTGTGTTGATATGTAACCCTAATGAGGTATAGTTTGATATACCTAGCTTTATTATAACTAAATGATGGTAATTGGGTATGAATAGTCCTCAAATGACTAATACAATCATGGAGTACTCTATTACCATTGTTGGAACCCTAGTATGCTATAACCTGATGGTTACACCTTGATTTATGAGTGGGTTCATACTTGAGAATGGTATGGAATGTGATGGTGATGCTTCACCTTATGCATCCATGATCCAATGGGGATGTCGTGAGTTAGGGTTTGGGTATGAGTGCTGATTAGTAACATTGTTATAATATATCTAGTGAACGTAACTCTAATGCAAATAGATAAAGATGAGTATTCATGTTTAACATTCTTATATGATGGAATTATAGTGGAATAACCTCCTTAATATGATCATAACCTTGATATGTTAATTGGTGGTTATCAAAGCCACATGGTTGATACTTTCTTATGCTAAACATGTGCATTATGAATATGATGAGGGTTAATCATATCTAGATTCCTTGCATGTTGATGTAATAAAGTAATGTTCTTAATGTTAATATAACCCTGCTATGATTGTTTATGAATATCTCCTAGCTCATTAATGTAATATTGTGTTGATCTGGTGTGTTATATGCAAGTGATGTTGTTGAGCCTTGTTATAAGGCATGCAAGGATAATGATGATCTTGTAGGGAACAATATGATGGTCTTAATGACTTTTGGGCATGCTTGAGCCCTAAATGAGGTGTAATCCTCTTGTGTTGATAAGGGTCGATATCCTGTGATATTGTGAAAAGTATTTTATATCCTATGATAGTATGATGATCTTAATGACCTTTGGGCACGGTTGAGCCCTAAATGAGGTGTAATCCTCTTGTGTTGATAAGGGTTGATACCCTATTCTAACGACCCTGCCTCCCAGTAACCCCCAATTAAGGGAGACCGAAAGGTCGGTGCCGTTATCCAATCAACAGGATCGAAGGTTCAACAAATAATCAATAACAATTATGAAATTCTACTAACTAACTGAAATTTGGTATAAAATAAAACTTTGTTTACCTTTTGAAATCTAGGATTTCTAATCTTCTATCCCTGAAGATAGTAATCTACTAATCCTCCTGTGTACGTTACTTCTCATTTAATTCCACATGTGCCACTTTACTGTTTGTTCTTTTCATTTGTACCTAAAACGTCGACAAACAAAACGTCGGTCAGCGAGAAGCTGGTATATGGGGGAAACAATAATCATGCAACTACAATAACAAAGTAATCAGCCAATTATCATTTAACAGTCAAGATTACATTTTAAACCATACCACTCAATCCTTTCCTATCCCCTGTCTCTGTGTTGTCCCTCCAGTGGACTAAGATCCCACCTCTCTCTAGGTAGATCCGTATTGAACCCTGCATGATCCTACCTAACAGGTAGACCAATATCTAGGGTTGAGTCGCATGGCACTACCCATATGTAGTCCAATCTCTAACTCAATGTGACTTGATGGACCTACCCCATTGGTAGCCATTTACTAAATCATCTAATGACCTGATGGGCCTACCCCATTGGTAGCCTTTTACTAGGTCAACTCATTAAGCTACAGAGGGGACTAGGATCTGAGCTAGTAGGCATATCTCTTATGTTATAGTCATATTCACATTATACTTTGCATGAATTAAATACATCCAATAGTTTAATTCAATCCACGATGGAAACGTCGATAAACCCCGGAAAACTAATTCGGGTAATCATAAGCGTAACCACATACCTGTCCTGTCGACTCAATAAGCTAGCAATAATCCAAGCATGAAAGTATTCCAAGCAGGCAACCAATTTACACAAGCAAGGATCCTGAAACAGTCAAATAATCTACTCACTACTCAAGTTATCAGGATCTATTCACTTGAACTCTCTTCCTAGGGGTTCCTACTCGCTTTTAGGGTTTCTTTAGGGTTCATCTTCACTATTAATACTACAAACCCTAAAATAGAAAAACTAAGCACAACCCTAATTAATCTTGTCATATTCCCTCACAATAGGTTTAGGATCAACAGATATCAACATATTTCTAAATGTTTCAAATTATCCAAGTTAATTACCTTCTTTACCCTAGATTAGGGTTTATATATGCTTTATCATGAATTCATGGGTTAAAACCCTAAAACAAGCCAAACATTATCTTAATCATATTCAAACCTCACTTTATGTCTCAACAGGTTATTAATACTTAGATTAACCCATTATACACCTTAGATTCGATCTCTAATCATTACTAAGGTTTTATCATTGCTTAATGCATAATTAAGGTTAACTCAAATTACTTTTATAGATGAGACTAGAACTGGGCTATGAAACTATTTTTACTGGATTCCTTGCATTTTTCTAAGCAAGATTCATGTATTATATGTCCCAATCCGAGTTATAGATCATTTTCTATGATTAATTTAACTTTAATTATATATGAGCCAATAACAAGATGCCACATCAGCATTAAAATTACCTCTTGTTATTTCAAGCGGAAAAGACTCCTTCACCCTTGCTTTCTTGAACACAAGTAGAGGGGTATTAGAGTCAATTAACTCTATTCTTCCTCCTACCTCGCGTAGGGTGCAAGCCGGCTCCCTGTCTCGCACGCGAGTTCATCAGTCGCTGACCCCCGGTGGGGTGGCTTCCCTGTAGGTCCTCCTATCAGGCAGGGCGGCATGTTCCACCTACTCACGTCAGGTAGGAGAGGAACTCCCTCAGAGTTCTAGTGTGCGCGGTATCACTTGGAGCACAGATCCATGGTTGCCGGACTTCGCCGACGACTCCTGCTGCTCCTTGAGCCTTAGGTCGTGGAATAGTTGCACATGCCCTCCACGTCCATGGCTTTCGGAAGCGCTCCGATGTCTAAACCTCACCTCGGATCAGCCCCGACCTCCATGGCAGTCTGCAACATCCGCTTCCTCAGTGTAGCAGCAGCAACCTTCACTCCCTATCCTCCCTGCGATCTTGCCTACAGCTCCTTCCCCTAGAAACTCGCAGTTGCGGCTCCCTCCTCGCAAACACCGCTAGCAGCGCCTCCTCATCGGCCTTCGGCTGATCCCTATAGAATCACGCCGCATCAGTGCAGCCAGGCGCCTCCGGGCTAACTACAGGATGAGGCCTTCCCTGTCTCGACGTTGACCTCTACTAGAGATTCGACCACGCATGGATTCACCCCTACCGCACAGAAACCTTTTGCAGGTTCTTTGGTAAGACAAAGGCAGGGAAAATCCCTTCGGTGGTAGAAGTATCCTCAAGGAGTAGAACACATCTCCTGCTGGTCATGGAGGAAAGGGAATTCCACCTTTCTACATCTGTCCGGTATACTCCAAGGAGGAGCCTGTGAGAGGGAGGAGTCTGGGTGAGTTCGCAATGGCCAAGAGATAAATTTGCATCCTCTACTGCTCTCGAGGACTCTCTACAGATTTTCTCCTCTCCTTCCTCAAGTATACGGGTGTGAAAGTCAACAAAGGTCTTTCCCTTATATAGGCATCCCAATCCTTAGGGTTTAGATCACAAAAACTTATGGATATATCTTTCCAAAACCACACGGAAAGGATTGGATTTTTTTAGAGGCAAAATACATTACAAAGTCTTCTCCCATCTTTCCTTGCATGGACGGGTTTGAAGGGAAAGTACCCACCGCCTTCCCTAATAGTATATAACAAAGTTTGTTGAAATCAAAGAATTCAATTAATGCCTTTCCATGCTTCTAAAAGCATCTTATTTTCATTATTGATATACGATCCTTTTATTCTTATCCTTGTTATTAAATTATTATCTTGAATTCCTTGGACCTCAAGGAACCCTAAAGGCACGAAATCCCATATAGGGAAATATTCCTTTACTTATCTTTTATCCATTATTTCTCATTATCTCACTTATTTCTTTATTAAAATATCTTCTTTTGAGAATTTCTCTTTATTTCTCTTTTATTTTCCTCACTGATGTTCCTTTTAACATTAGGAATCCTTGGGATACTAAATTCCACTAAGGATAACTCAATTGTACCTCCTTTCACTTATTTTCCACATACCACTATTATTTTCAATTTATTTCTTGATAAGGAAATATTTAATTGATCTTTTCTTTTATTATTGCATTCTTTATGCAACTTTGGACTCCTTGGAACCCAAGGAATCCAAAAGGCACGAAATCCTCTTTGGATTTGCCTTCTAGAGGTTTCCACACCTTTCTTATCTCAAATTCTCAGTTATTCATTAATTAATTGAATATCCTTATTATTGGGTCCTATAGCCAATAAAGCCCACAAATCAAACAATGAGGCTATTGTAAATGAAATACATTTATTTAAAATAGATTATATCATTTATTTGTTCAAAAATATTTAATATGATAAATTATATTTCTCAGCAAATGAACCCAAAATTGGGGTTGTAACATCCTTCCCCTCTTATAAGAATTTTGTCCTCAAAATTCCATCAAGCAAGCAAACAAACAGGATAATCCATTCTTATGTCTATCAGGGCTACCATGTGGCTTTACCCTATCCATGGTGCTTTCCAAGAACCTTCATCATCTCATATTCTTCCATCTGAGTCCTTTCTTACCTTGGTATATCGTACCCTCATAGGTGACTCAGGACATTTCAGCCTCTCAAAAGCTGAATAGGTTCAGGGCTCAACACATGGCTTGGGTACCTCACATAGTGCTCTAGATCGGACTCATGGAACACATCACACATCATGTTATCCTGAGGGGTAAGGCTAAACACAACCATCTCCACCAATCCATCTCAAATGGATCCCTATATCGGGGATTCAACTCTCTCAGTTGTAGCTTAGAGGGGTCGGATTTTCACATTATATTCCTCCACAGTGAACTGCATGTCAGTCTGCTTTGCATCAGCTCGTGACTCATGTCACCACTGGGCTCTCTCTCTCTCATCCATTGCACGATCACAGCGACTTCATCTGCACACACCTGTGGTTATTTTCTGACCTTCGTGAGGCCTCCTTCACCAACATCATCATAATGAAGTGGTGACCGACACAACCTCCTCATAGAACTTCTTACATCCCGATAAGGCTATGGTGGTTAACGTCACATCTTTAGAACTACTTCATGGTATCACCCTGAACAAGCACACTTGCTCTCATCAGACCCTCTAGTCTGGATCATACTAACCATTAGTATGGGGTGATAAACTGTACAAACACTGAGCTCTTCATGTATCTACTTCCACCTCATGGAAGTGAACCCTTGGGTCACATCAAAACTTTTGAATTCACATCATGGTGTAGTTGAACCATCTCTTTCATATGTAGTTCAACCAGATCTGTCCCTTGACAAAAATCTTCCTTTCTCATGTCATCTAGGTAAGGCGATCTACCATAACCCATATTGTATCTTGAACTTCTTGGTCTAGGAGAGACTCACAACATCCATAATGATGAACTATCATTCCTTCTCGGGAACTCTTTATACTTTACATCCATGCACTGGGTTAATGGTGTTCGTCCTTCACCTCCTGGCTTGCATGGCCACATGCTACATGCAACTTTGTTTTAAGCATCCATAATGCTACCATCACTTACTATCTTTGTAGTATCAAGGTGTATCATGATCTTAAAACCATGATCTTCTGTAAGTCATGATTCCTCGAGATCGATACCTCAGAAACCCTAAACTATTTTCATCAGGGTTTTATTACATTCCCTTCCAGAGCAGTGTATCTGAGGTTTTATCGCCATCCTTTCACTACTTCAAGGACTAAACTGGCTAACCAAACAACCATTAACTTGTTCCACATATCCCATTATATCTGTGTGTTAGCCAAAACTCATCTTCTTTCCAAACTTAGGGTTAGTTGAACAACCTCAACCTCTTCTAGCCTCTAGCTAAACTAGGCAGTTATATCTCAACCAGAGTATTCATTACCACCTCTCATCCTTAAGTGTTAGGTAACATACACCTCCATGTATTATACTTATCATCTCATCTCAAACTCTACGTCCATCTTCATTAAGAAGCTCTGAGCTCATACTCACTGTGATCGAACTCAACCTTGGTTAATCTGCAAATTCCACATAGTTCTTGATAAAACATCCTCATAAGTTGGCTACACTACCTCTCTTAGTGTTTGCGAACCCTCCATGTATCATTCCTTCCACATCTCTATCCTCATTCCTTATAGCAATGTTCCAACTCACAACATCCTTATCCTTGGTGTGTGGTGTGCCTACTGTCCTATCTCTCACTCTCATAACAAGAAGAAATAAGCATTTGGTGGTCGTCCAAATACAGAGTTCTTCCTATTCCAAGAGTAGGGATGGTACAACCCACCTCGCTAGTACACCTTCAAATCTCCATTGAAACGTGCAACTTATGTCTCTATATCACAATCATCATTATATCAAAGTTACTTCCATGGAAAACTGGCCTCGAACCTACTTGGGTTTACACACAATCCTTGGTCGTATCCTTTAGGTCTATAGGGTACCGGCACTTTTGGGGTCATCCCTCTTCCCATATGCACCAGAGAGTGCCCTACTCATTTGCCCTTTGGGTCACATGAGTTCATGAAGGTGATCAATCTCCCAACCCATGGCCCTCAGACAATGATAGCTGTTACCTCCCGACCCTATGGTCATGTGCAACTAGGGCATTAGGAAACTCCTACTTCCATCGGTCTTATCCCTACCTGACCCTAGGATAGACTTAGGATTATATCATAGTACATGTTTAACTTAGAACCTTACCCAATCTTTCATCATCTCTCATTGCATTCATGACTTGACTTTCATCCCTTCATAGGGGTCATGGCAACCTGCCTACCTTGGTCAGGCCCCATACCGGTTACCTCCATGGTAACTCATCCACAAGCACTTAGAGATGGCTATCTATGGGTCTACAGGTTCATTCACACACCATGTACTTTTCACCCAGCTTCTAAAGATTCTATGAAACCACTTTAGGTTACCTCAAACCTACAAACTGGTATATACCCTACCAAAGGGTCCCTCTCCCAGGATGGGAGGAAACTGCCACCCTTGACACCAAAGTCACAAACATCCTTAGGGTTTACTTCTATATGAGCATACTTAAACCAATAACTACTAAGGCACAACGTACCTACAAAACCATGCTAGGTCACACTCGTTCTCTTTCCTCATCATCAGATCAACTTATTGGTGAGGGGTTCATCAAACATACCCTTACCTGAAGGGGTTTTCCTTTACCTCTATACATTAAGAGTACCATGCTCGAAACTATAGAGACTCAAATCTCATATTGGGTGCACTGCTTCCCCTCTTAGGCCTAGGAACCCTAGGTTCTCCTTTGGGTGTCCAACTGCATGCTCAGTCTCTTTACCACAAATCATGCTTGTCCAAGGTATGTCATGTACCTCCATGATCCTTTGGTATGAGCAACACCTTAGAGTTGAGTCCTCCTCAAGGACAACCAACCAGGTATAAGGTCTCACAACCTGTTACTAAACCTTTCTAGGTCTCTTCTTCCTATCTCGGAAGGTAAACATCTATACCAGAAGCCTCATCCTCTCTCTAGGGTTTGGTTACTCTCAAGCTAACCCAGCCATCATCAACCTCTAGGGATCATGCATGAGGCAACCATTATCATCCACTTAGGTCGCATCATTCTCGACTCCCACTGTTTCTCAAGTTTTGGGGTTTTAGGCTTCCAACTTTCTTGGCCGAGGTCTGCTCCCTCTCTCTAGAGCTAATCCTACAACCAACCTCTCTATAAGAGGTCATGTCTTTATGAAGGATCAAGCTCCTAAGCATGCCCCTACCTGAGTGAAGCCTATACTCTAACTTATGTTTACTCAAGGTTATCCATAACCCCTTATGCTTATCTCATAAGCCATCCCTCATGATCCCTTGACTAGGGTTTCATCAAGCTATACCCTACTTGCCTATGCCCATAGGGTAACTATAGGTTCTCCTCTAACCTCATCGATGAAGGAGCTATCCTTCACTCTAACATGCATGACCCTTTCTAGGGTTGGGTTGCCATAGGTACTTGATCATTTAACCTCTTATGGCATTCCAAAGGCATGTCCAACCAAACACTCGGTCAACCATGACATCTAACTCATCATGTCATCTTTCTTTCTAACCTTCACTTAGGGTTAGGGTCAACATCATCCTCAAAGGATGTGTTAGGCTTCTACTTTTAATGGAGGTCTCTACCTCCAAGCTTAACTCTCTCTACTTATCCTCCTACCAAGGAGGTCTATCCTCAGATCTCTCCTGAGGACAATGACAACTCATGTCATACGACCTAAGCATGTATCTATTCCTTTACGCTTACTCTATTAAGCTTATGTCCATGACATCTTATTTACATGCTTTTTTTTATTAATTTGGTGGAGGATTCCTTAATCCTTATTGACCTTACCCATACCTCAAGAGGGTGAGGAAAAGAGAGAAAACCCTAATCCTTAAGGTCCTTAATAGAATTTGATTTGAGAAAGGATGAACGAGATAAGAGAGTCCTAAAAGGTATCTTATTTCGATTCATATCCTAAGAGTTTGGCCAGGCAGTCACACAGATCTGGGAGTCCTCGTATTCTGACTAGCGGTGCGGAGGAAAATATTGCCAGCCCCCGGTCGTGATCCTTTTCTAGACACCTCTGTCTTTCGGATAATCCTCTAATAACTCCCTTGGGTTCTACGGAATTTGTAAAATTTAATAATTATTAAAGATTAATTGAGGAACCTAGGCTCTGATACCAATTGTAACGACCCCGCCTCCCAGTAACCCCAATTAAGGGAGACCGAAAGGTCGGTGCCGTTATCCAATCAACAGGATCGAAGGTTCGACAAATAATCAAACACAATTATGAAATTCTACTAACTAACTAAAATTTGGTATAAAATAAAACTTTGTTTACCTTTTGAAATCTGGGATTTCTAATCTTCTATCCCTGAAGATAGTAATCTACTAATCCTCCTGTGTACGTTACTTCTCATTTAATTCCACATGTGCCACTTTACTGTTTGTTCTTTTCATTTGTACCTAAAACGCCGACAAACAAAATGTCGGTCAGCGAGAAACTGGTATATGGGGGAAACAATAATCATGCAACTACAATAACAAAGTAATCAGCCAATTATCATTTAACAGTCAAGATTACATTTTAAACCATACCAATCAATCCTTTCCTATCCCCTGTCTCTGTGCTGTCCCTGCAGTGGACTAAGATCCCACCTCCCTCTAGGTAGATCCGTATTAAACCCTGCATGATCCTACCTAACAGGTAGACCAATATCTAGGGTTGAGTCGCATGGCACTACCCATATGTAGTCCAATCTCTAACTCAATGTGACTTGATGGACCTACCCCATTGGTAGCCATTTACTAAGTCATCTAATGACCTGATGGGCCTACCCCATTGGTAGCCTTTTACTAGGTCAACTCATTAAGCTACAGAGGGGACTAGGATCTGAGCTAGTAGGCATATCTCTTATGTTATAGTCATATTCACATTATACTTTGCATGAATTAAATACATCCAACAGTTTAATTCAATCCACGATGGAAACGTCGATAAACCCCAGAAAACTAATTCGGGTAATCATAAGCGTAACCACATACCTGTCCTGTCGACTCAATAAGCTAGCAATAATCCAAGCATGAAAGTATTCCAAGCAGGCAACCAATATACACAAGCAAGGATCCTGAAACAGTCAAATAATCTACTCACTACTCAAGTTATCAGGATCTATTCACTTGAACTCGCTTCCTAGGGGTTCCTACTCGCTTTTAGGGTTTCTTTAGGGTTCATCTTCACTATTAATACTACAAACCCTAAAATAGCAAAACTAAGCACAACCCTAATTAATCTTGTCATATTCCCTCACAATAGGTTTAGGATCAATAGATATCAACATATTTCTAAATGTTTCAAATTATCCAAGTTAATTACCTTCTTTACCCTAGATTAGGGTTTCTATATGCTTTATCATGAATTCATGGGTTAAAACCCTAAAACAAAACAAACATTATCTGAATCATATTCAAACCTCACTTTATGTCTCAACAGGTTATTAATACTTAGATTAACCCATTATACACCTTAGATTCGATCTCTAATCATTACTAAGGTTTTATCATTGCTTAATGCATAATTAAGGTTAACTCAAATTACTTTTATAGATGCGACTAGATCTATGCTATGAAACTATTTTTACTGGATTCCTTGCATTTTTCTAAGCAAGATTCATGTATTATATGTCCCAATCCGAGTTATAGATCATTTTCTATGATTAATTTAACTTTAATTATATATCAGCCAATAACAAGATGCCACATCAGCATTAAAATTACCTCTTGTTATTTCAAGCGGAAAAGACTCCTTCACCCTTGCTTTCTTGAACACGAGTAGAGGGGTATTAGAGTCAATTAACTCTATTCATCCTCCTACCTCGCGTAGGGCGCAAGCCGGCTCCCTGTCTCGCACGCGAGTTCATCAGCCGCTGACCCCCGGCGGGGTGGCTTCCCTGCAGGGTCCTCCTATCAGGCAGGACGGCATGTTCCACCTACTCACGTCAGGTAGGAGAGGAACTCCCTCAGAGTTCCAGTGTGCACGGTAGCACTTGGAGCACAGATCCATGGTTTCCGGACTTCGCCGACGACTCCTGCTGCTCCTTGAGCCTTAGGTCGCGGAATAGTTGCACATGCCCTCCACGTCCATGGCTTTCGGAAGCGCTCCGATGTCTAAACCTCACCTCGGATCAGCCCCGACCTCCATGGCAGTCTGCAACATCCGCTTCCTCAGTGTAGCAGCAGCAACCTGCACTCCCTATCCTCCCTGCGATCTCGCCTACAGCTCCTTCCCCTAGAAACTTGCAGTTGCGGCTACCTCCTCGCAAACACCGCTAGCAGCGCCTTCTCATCGGCCTTCGACTGATCCCTATAGAATCACACCGCATCAGTGCAGCCAGGCGCCTCCGGGCTAACTGCAGGATGAGGCCTTCCCTGTCTCTGCGTTGACCTCTACTAGTGATTCGACCACACATGGATTCACCCCTACCGCACAGAAACCTTTTGTAGGTTCTTTGGTAAGACAAAGGCAGGGAAAATCCCTTTGGTGGTAGAAGTATCCTCAAGGAGTAGAACACATCTCCTGCTGGTCATGGCGGAAAGGGGAATTCCACCTTTCTACATCTGTCTGGTATACTCCAAGGAGGAGCCTGTGAGAGGGAGGAGTCTGGGTGAGTTCGCAATGGCCAAGAGATAAATTTGCATCCTCTACTGCTCTCAAGGACACTCTATAGATTTTCTCCTCTCCTTCCTCAAGGATACGGGTGTGAAAGTCAACAAAGGTCTTTCCCTTATATAGGCATCCCAATCCTTAGGGTTTAGATCACAAAAACTTATGGATCTATCTTTCCAAAACCACACGGAAAGGATTGGATTTTTGTAGAGGCAAAATACATTACGAAGTCTTCTCCCATCTTTCCTTGCATGGACGGGTTTGAAGGGAAAGTACCCACCGCCTTCCCTAATAGTATATAACAAAGTTTGTTGAAATCAAGGAATTCAATTAATACCTTTCCATGCTTCTAAAAGCATCTTATTTTCATTATTGATATCTGATCCTTTTATTCTTATCCTTGTTATTAAATTATTATCTTGAATTCCTTGGACCTCAAGGAACCCTAAAGGCACGAAATCCCATATGGGGAAATATTCCTTTACTTATCTTTTATCCATTATTTCTCATTATCTCACTTATTTCTTTATTAAAATATCTTCTTTTGAGAATTTCTCTTTATTTCTCTTTTATTTTCCTCATTGATGTTCCTTTTAACATTAGGAATCCTTGGGATACTAAATTCCACCAAGGATAACTCAATTGTACCTCCTTTCACTTATTTTCCACATACCACTATTATTTTCAATTTATTTCTTGATAAGGAAATATTTAATTGATCTTTTCTTTTATTATTGCATTCTTTATGCAACTTTGGACTCCTTGGAACCCAAGGAATCCAAAAGGCACGAAATCCTCTTTGGATTTTCCTTCTAGAGGTTTCCACACCTTTCTTGTCTCAAATTCTCAGTTATTCATTAATTAATTGAATATCCTTGTTATTGGGCCCTATAGCCAATAAAGCCCACAAATCAAACAACGAGGCTATTGTAAATGAAATACATTTATTCAAAATAGATTATATCATTTATTTGTTCAAAAAGCTTTAATATGAGAAATTATATTTCTCAGCAAATGAACCCAAAATTGGGGTTGTAACACCTATGATATTGTGAAAAGTATTTATATATTTTGATAGTATGATGACTAGTATAGCATCATGAATGGTAAGTGAATAGTACCATGTGATGATGAGATGAGAAATTATGTTTCACATGTTTTATATCTTTTGAAGTTGTGATATTTATATGCTTCCTAGAAGTGAATTAGGGTTTGTATATCCACTTGTTTGATGCAGCCTTAATTCACCCAATTGGCATAACCAATCAAATGCAACTCTAATGATGTAGTACTCTGTGTCGTAGAGCCATCTTCAGTGTTAGAACTTGCTAGATGGTGAAATGAGTATTGCTAAGGAGAACTTAGAGCGCATACTATTGAGTCTGTGGGGGTGGTGGGTTGAGGATATATCCTTGTCATCCATAATGCAGATTGTTGAAGTTGGCTATGGTCATGCCTCATACATCTGATGTGGTTGAGAATGGCTACGGTTGTGTCTCGGTGATTATAACATGATGTGATTAGAGGACAACTGTGATTGTACCTCAGTGATTGGGTTTGAATACCCTGGTTTCTAGTGTCATGACCTATACCAAGGGAGGACTAGTGGCTAGCAGCTTGACTATATGTCACTGTGGTGGCAGCTTTGACTGATATGTCACTACCTTTTACTCATACTGACCGAGGGGAAGACATCTTAGGATATCGACACTCCTAGATCTTGTACGGAACCGAATAGCCATTCGCAGGGTTCGGTTGGAATTTGAATGGTACGATTCAAATTCCCTATGGCATAATAAAAGATGTAATATAGTCATATAGCATATTTGTTTAGGGTTATACACAATGTTTCATATTGGATGATAACCCTTGTTTGTTATCTATACATAAAAATGATTCTTAGTGTGAATAAGAGATAGTAGATATGCTAAGGTTGTGGATATGTTTAAGATTGTAGATGCATACGTACAATAGCTATCCTTGTGTTGATAACTATACTACTACTACTGATTATAATCATGATGCTATCTATCTCATGTTGTTAGTTATGTTTAGCATGCTAGCCATGCCTTTGTAACTAGAGATGCATATACTACTAATCATGTTTATCCAGATAGTTGTGCTTATGTTGTTAGCTCTTCTTATGTTGTTGATATGTTCAACCTGTTAGACATGGTAATGTTGTTATCTATGCTTATGTTGCTAGACTTATTCATAATAATAGAGATTCTATGTTACTAGACTTGCTCATGATGCTAGATATGCATTTGCTACTGAATTGCTTATATTGTCAACAAGATAAAGGATGATAGTCGGGCTAATGATGATAGTTATTATTTGCTCCTTTATGTATTTTGTTAATTATCAGTGTTGCTTAGATTATTTTTTATATCTGATTAAACTTCTTAAACTGTTTAATTACTTAAAAATGTTGTAATCAATACACGTTGTTGGAGGTTATATCTCTTGCTAGGACATGGGTCTCACCCTTGTGGTTCGCCACATTTTTTTAGGTAATCGGAAGTGACGAAAACACATATGTGGCAGCAAAGAGGAGCTATAGTAATGAATCTTTGAGAAAGTTGATTATATGTCTAGTGTGTCCTAGAGTTGTCCATGTACTCTCAGGTCTGGGTTGGAAAAGTGTGTATATGATGTTTCAAATGAATCATAATTTTGTTAGCATGTTAGTGTTTATTTGTGTGACATATACAAATATTGTTCTCCTGTGTATATATGTTGTGGGTAAGGTGATAGACCAATTTGTATCAAATTCTTGGCATATTATGGATGCAAGAAAGATGTTGGGCTCTAATGCAAATGTTTTTGAGCGGGTGATGATGTTGAAATCGGTTTTCATTTACCCATATTTTTGGGCATATGATTAATTGGTAATTGATTGTGTTTTATGTTATGAGTAATCTCATTTAGTGTAACATGTTCTCACATCTAGAGTGTCCCTACTCTCTCTTAGCATCATCTAGAGGAGAGAGAAATAAGGATGCACCATGTTTGAATTGTATTTGAGTGGTAGCATTCTTGGTGATGAAAAGACCAAGAAAAGATGTATAGTTGAAGCCTTTATATTGGCTATATCGAGTTGTAGAGCTTATATGGGGATGCCTATCGGCCAAGGAGCCATAGAGGAGGTCCCATATCGTTTTATCAACTCTTATCCTTTTCCATGATGGGCTAAGCACCTCAAGGAGGAGATGTGTATCGGTTTGCAACTTTCCTTTGAAAAAGTGTATCGATTTGTGAAGAAAGTGATGTTGAGTTGAAATATCTTGCTCAACAAGATAACTAATGGACGAAATATGATTCCTAGATTATCCTCAAGAGTTTTTCTTATCAAGATAAATATGTGTGCATGGACACGTGTCAACCATACATGGACACGTGGCACCTAGTAGTGTAAAAAGATGACACCTCATATACACTCTTTTTCATGAACCACAACTATATATACCATTCCTTTCACCTACTAGTGAAATGTTTTGAATCTTACCACCCTCTTTCTCTTAGATATCATGCATATAGTCTTGGTATCATGCATAGGTGAAGGGGTATCATGCATAGAGCCTTGATATCAGCCATAGCAAGGTGATATCGACCATAGTAAGGTGATATCGGCCATAGCAAGGTGATATCGGCCATAGTGAAGTGATATCAGCCACAAGTGAAGGGATATCGGCCACAAGTGAGGGAATATCATGCATGAGTGGTGAGGTATTGTGCATGGTGCTAAGGAACAAGAAGGAGCTCATGTTTTAACCCTAAGGTGAAGACATGATCATCTTCAACCTTGGATTAAAGCATGGATCTAGGGTTGTGATTCTTTCTTTCTTTTGTTCTTCACCAAGTTCTTATCTATGGATTCCTTGCATATGAAGGATTTGTGAATGAGTCTTGCACTATTGATAAGCTCATCTTCAACCTTGAGAATGTGAAGCTTTGGAGCTTGGAGCTTTGAAGTTGTTCTTGAGGTGGGTTATATAACTTGAACCCAATCATGTTATTATTCACCATCAATTTTGTTATACTTGATGATCTACTTTCAATTTCGAGTTTTCTTTTATAATTGATGAATCCATGTGTCCTATTAGTGACATAGGACCGTTGTCCATGAACTAGGATAGTAAGGATGAAGGTCCTGAGCTTGATGATGATGACATCATCATGGCTCATCCCAATATCGGGTTGGAAGTACCTCTAACCTGATATGGAGATGTGTATACACAACTAGCATGATATGGTGATGAGTATATACACCTTATGCATGATATGGTGTTAAACATACACCGTGTGCATGATATGGTGTCAAGCATACACCTTGTGCATGATATGGTGTCAAGTATACACCACTAACCTGATATGGTGTTGAAACCCTAGATGGTGATATGAATTCTGATATACCTTGGAACCTCACACCCCTATCGGTTTGTATACTTGAGCTAGTAGATACTAATCAGTTGTTTATCCTATTACTTAACACATGGTTAAAGGTAGGTCGATACCATGAAGGTTTGAAGAGATATGAGCATAAGGGTTTAACCCCATGTGCAAACCCTAATGTTAAGCAACCCGATATGGAAGAACGATATGGTGATCAAGGATACACCTCTATGCCCAATATGGGAGCACGCACACACATCATGCCCTATATGGTGGAAGTACCTCAATCCAATATACTTGATTGAGTAACACATGAAGTGTGTTATGTCAAATGATATGTTAAGATGTATAGAGTTCATTGCGTTTTGATAAATGTAGGCCAATGTACCTTGAGAGAAGGATTGAGCCAACTTAATAAAGTATAATGTAATCACTATCCTTGTGAGGATGAGAGAGAAACTCATACTTTGTGTGATAATATTTTAATGAGCATACATAGATACCCTAAATGTTTAGAGCTATGAATCAGGATTTTAATATTGATAATATGAATTAGGGTTTTGATCCTTGATAATATGAACTTGAAAACCCTAATCGATTAAAGAGGGAAACCATAACCCTAATAATGGGAAGGTAGTATTTCTCTTATGTTGCATGGTAATGATATGTATTTGATAATTGTTTCTATTTTGAAAGACTAGCTATGCAGGTAACATGAGATGATGAACATAGCCAGGTATGAGCTATGATGTTTCATATGATACAGATTAAATAGGCCTTGTGAGCCATGTGAAATACTTGTGCAATAAGTACAATGTATACCTGGTATGAGGACCTAGAGGTAATAGTTACCTGAAAAGAGGTGACAATGTTTAGTGATGAACTATGGGTTTGAATACCCAGATCTAGCAATCATGATGATGATATTATTAAGGGATGAAAATTCCTAGTAATGTGATAAGGGACTAAGATCCCGAGTGTTATGCCTTCAATGTGTTCCAAAGATTATAAAAGTACTTAATAAATGTATTAAACCTTTCTTTGTAGCATCTGTTATAATTCTTGCTTGTAACTTGATTGATGCTAAAAGATATTGTAATATAACTAATTAATCTCGTGGAATCTTACCATATAGTGCCCAGGCCATAGATCCATTTGGTTGCATGATTTTCTTAATGGTGAAACGAGTTTAACTCAGAGGGAATATTTTTTAATATGTGGGGGTGATGGACAAACATATCCTTACGTCCATATTGGGATTGATGTATTATCTCCCTAATGAATTCCAGGGTTGCCGTGTGATCGCCCTGATGAAAATGTACCGAGGATTGATGTGATATCTCCTTGAAGAGAGTGCATGTTGTAGATGTAGCTCTTTAGCAAAGATGCCACTATACCCCGACAAGATAGTTGTAGTTTGACATGTGGTCACTGCCAGTGGTCTCGTACTGACCGAGACAATGAGGTCATGGAAGTCGACTCTTCCATTGACCTTGTATGGTACCGATGCTTTATGTAGCTGTGTTCGGTTGGAGCATGAGCGGTATACCTCATCTCCTCTGGGCATAAGTGTGATTGTGATCATGTAATCATCTGTGTAGCGTATTTTCTTAAGAATTGAATACGGAAACATTGGTTGATGCTTCATTACTTTTATACATCTTATATTGGTAGATGTTATACATGTTCTTCATATTCCTTATAAAGCAAATAGATGATCTATAGCTCTATCATAGATTGTTGAATTGCTTAGACAATGCTATTACTTTGTAGTGAAATTAAATAATGATTTAACAAGCTTATTTACATAAAAGATCCTCTGCTCAGTTTTATACAGTTTACCTGTGATAATAATATTGTTGGTGGAGAGTTATATCTCTCGCTGGGACAATTGTCTCACCCCATGGAATCCATAATTTTTAGGTGGATTTGGATGAGGAGGAGACCGTACTGCAGAGGAAGGACAACAACAACAACAACAGGGACAACAGTAACAACTCAGGTTGAGTTTGATGTCTGACGTGTCTTGTAGATAGAAGTCATATGTGTCGTCTTTGTACTCTTAAGTCCTTGGGAGTTAGTATGTAATGATCTTATAAATGACTGAGATTTTGGCTTGATTGCCTTGAGGTTTTATGTTGCTCATGTATCTATTTGGAGAAAGCAACTGGTATATGGCATCCTCGAGATGAGATTGTACAATGTATGTACAATGTGGACCATGATGTATACAAAGTTTTGGTTCTTTCTTTAAGAGTTTCTTGGCAATGGATCTCTTTACATAATGGTTTTAACTTTTAGTGATTTTCTTTAATTCGATGCTAATGGTTATTCTACGTAATTACTGGTGGGATTTGGCTGTCGGTTTGATGGCAGGTCGTCACATGGATCTTTGTAGGTCTTTGTTAAGAGGACAACCTTCAGGTCCTCCATTTCTCTATGTGAGTTGGGAGAAGAAGGAAGATACCCAACATTATTCTCCCTAGACAACCCTTATATAGTTTTTGCTTATCACATCTACAAAAAGGGTAGTATTGACGTTGGCATCCTATTTTTTCTCACTCAACATAAATTCATGCTTATATGGTAATTTTCTGGCTAATGATGGGTTCATTTTATTTTTTACATTTTTCACATTTTATCCATTTTCGTATTTTCCCATATTTATCCACATTTTTTGCCTATTTAATCCATCCTTTTTCACCCAATTCTACCCAATTCGGGGCTTTCCACAAATAAATTAATTTATCTAGAATTAAGCACAATTTTCTCATGATTACTACTTTTTATAGTTGAATTATCTTGAATTATATATTCACCTTTTTCTCATAGATGATGTGTTTGCCTTAATCCACACAAAATACATATCTTTTGGGTAATAGTGAAGGATATTCTTGAATTAGTGGTTTTTATCTCTCCTTCATTATCTTACTTGACTTTATTTGAAATCTGCCTTCTCCACTATTTTTCTTCAGAACAATCATGAAATATCCAAAATTGAGAAAATCAACTTTATCCTTCTTGGGCCACTGGGTTGATCAAAGAAATATGTCAGTGCCACATGACAGGTGGCCTTGCACCATGGGCCATGCCTCACGATGCATTAGTGTGACTGGGCCCCTCTTTTAGAATCTCCTAGTTGGAATACCTAAACCCAAAAATCCACCAAGAAATAGACCCCCACACCCAAAGAATTCTAGGACCGTTTTGTCTCTCCTGAAGATAGAGAAACAATTATCGCTCCCTTTTGTTTTCTACTTGTGATCATATGAGCCTTCCTCTAACACCAACTACTCTTGTTAACATTTGTATTATAGGATCAATGGGCTCTAGAAGGGGGGGTTGAATAGAGATAAAACACTTAAACCAAATTCATTAGACCGTCTAATTACATCAAGAGATAAGGTTGCAAATATGGAATTTGAGTGCAAGTAAAACATACATAGCAAGGATGAGAGAGATTGAATAAGATCAATAACACAAGCTATTTATAATGGCTCCAAAATCCAAGGTAGGAGAGTGTACATCCACTACCAAGCGAGGTCAACCTCTAGGATTTTGCAACCATTGCACACTTCTTGTATTCCATTATAAGAGATACAATAAGACCTTCCTTTTCTAGGGCAAGGATACCTAGCCTTCTTTTTAAGGATCAAAGGATACAATAACCTTACAAGGACTTACCGATCCTAGACAAAGAATCTTCAACCTCTACAAGGGCTTACCCACTTTTGCAATGAACTAGAAACCTTCACTAAGGAGCTCTCCTCTTGCAACAAGTCTTGTGCTTTTAAGGAATTACTCACTTTTCTGTTGGATCTTCAACCTTTAGCTTCACCTTCACCAAGGAGAAGTTTTCACCTTCGTAGCTTGAGAGAAAGAATTTGTAAGGGGAGGATTGAGAGCTTCACAAGGAGTACATTGAAGAAGCTCTCTCACAAGTAACCTATCTCACTTGGATTGATGTTGATTTGTAGTAAGATAGAGATATAAATGGTCTCCTAGTAAATAAATCCACTCAAATATAGCTAGGAGCATAAGAAGCAAACTTGGGATGAAGTCAAAGGGTCCCTATTTATAGTTGGGGTGTCTGCTAGCGAGTAGATGCACTTGGGGATGAATTCTAGTCATTTGGGGTGTTGCAACAGATCTATTTTTTAATTTTGCAACACTCCAATGACTAGAAACACTTTTTCTACACATTATGTATAGTTTAGTCAGCCAAGTTTCAATACAGGTAACTTGACCATAACACTATGCGACAAAGAAAATTTGAGTTGTTGGTTGAGTTTATCCTATATGAAACTTGACCGACGGCTTAAATTTGATTTCCTTGTACTGAGGAGTCTGTTGAGTTTGTCCTGGGGAAACTTGGTGGACCCTGATAGTTCCCAAAATCCATCAAGTGTGTCGGTCAAGTTTATCCTAGATGAAACTCAGTCAACAAAAGTCCCTATAATGAATTTTGGAAATTGCTATAAAAGTGCTTAAATATTCATTTTAAGTGCATTTCATATTATCTCATCTTAGTTATAGGTCATAGCATCAATACAAATTATTTACAAAACTTTCTTAAGGGATTTAGGGAGTTTTCCAAAAAAATGCATTTGTATTAATTTTGATTTGTCTATCGTAAAGTTAGGGATTGATTTAATTCATCCTTTTCATGTACCTAATACCTGCAGTCAATCTCAAATAGACATATTAGATACATATGAATGGAATGGTTAAGTCATCATCAAAATATGGACAATGTATAATGGTTAGGTCAACATTATCCCCCTTTTTGAAGATGACAAACCATTCCTTTACATATTGAAAAGAACTTAGAATTTAAACTTTTACCTTGTCAATTTTAGGCAGATACATGAATGAACAATAACAATTCTCCCCATAAATTCATGCTAACCTTTTCCTAATGGTTAGTTCCTCCAAAAAGCATAACCATATCACATATATTCTATTTGAGTCCACTTTCATAGTCACAAGAATTTTATGGAATTAACTAGAAGAAGTATCAAAAATCAATATGTACTAAGCTCATTTTCTCCCCCTTTGTCATATCAAAAT